>QNTS01002344.1:92212-108176 GCA_003317085.1 Hucho hucho | reverse complement strand
CACGATAGGGCATTGTATACGACACTATACACCCCACTATACAAGCTACCACATTTATCACGATAGGGCATTGTATACGACACTATACACCCCACTATACAAGCTACCACATTTATCACGATAGGGCATTGTATACGACACTATACACTCCACTATACAAGCTACCACATTTATCACGATAGGGCATTGTATACGACACTATACACCCCACTATACAAGCTACCACATTTATCACGATAGGGCATTGTATACGACACTATACACCCTTCTATACAAGCTACCACATTTATCACGATAGGGCATTATATACGACACTATACACCCCACTATACAAGCTACCACATTTATCAGCAATACAAGTGTTGTCGTAAGGTGAACCGAAATGTATTTCCCTCCAATCACATTAATGGATTTACTTGCCAGGATGGCGGGCCAACTTCACATTTGTATGGAACATTAGTGGAAACCTCTTCAGTGACTCTGTGGCCTTTTTGTTGAGGCGGTAAGTTACAAAGCGACTGGGTGGGTTTCAGTTCGATAGACAGCAGTGATTACTATCTTTGTGTCGGGCTCTTTAGATACATAATGCAGTGGTTTGATTCCAGACATTTTGAGGTCTGCAAAGGCCACTGGCCACTAGTTATGGATCTATCCCCTTTCACACACACATAATAACACACACACGCAGGGGCACACGGGCCTGCAAAGGCCACCGGCTCCTATCAGTGCCAGGCAAAGACCTCTGTCTCCTCTCTGGCTTGATTATAATTACCCAAGAGTGTGAAGGGTCAGACAACACTGGCTGGAATACTGAACTGTGGTTTAGTGGCCCAGCTATTCATATGGGTAACTTTGTAGCATCTGGCAATAAAAAAAGAAAACTGCTGTTAAAAATAGCTGCTCTGATTATGCACAAGGAAAAATGAACAGTGAATCACAATATTGGCCCACTCCTAGGAAACATATTATGTGGGAAATAACAGGTGAAGCATCATCTGCATGGTATTATTATAGGGAAGTCAGTGAACTGTGTCAGTACTTCTTAATCCTCTCAGAGCAAGCACACAAAAGGCTGCCTTCTCTCCCTCCATCTCTCCTTCCACAGACATGCAACAATGTGGTAAACCAGGTAAGGAAACATGAAGAGGCTGCAATACATTATGCTGTGCACTGCACTGGAAGAGACATGCTATGGTAGAATAAGCATGAAACATAAAATATGGGCGAACTGTGATAGCAATGAATGTTTTTATTCTTCAGTAGTGATTTTACCCTGGACCCAAACCCATTTTGGTGCTCACTGCATATTCAGTGAATACATTGATAATTTGTTCCTTCTTTTGTATTGATTTTCATTGTGGCAATTTGAATTTGTTACAACTGAGGGAAAATAATAGAGAGAGAGAGAGAGAGAGAGGTCTTGGAAAAGCAAGGGTACGGAGCAGTAGAAACAGATTTATTTATGTTCTATAAAACATGATTTTAGTCTGGGTAAAAAACAGAGACCTTTGTAATGTATAATGAAAACTCAAATTACATCATAACACTTTTAATTGGCCATTTCAAATGGAAATGCCACACAATGTACTTCTGCAGTCATCTCATCCTTTCAATAACTTAATTGAAAAATGTGTGGCCCAAAGTATACAAAACATAATAAATAACATCCATATTTCTGTACTCTACAGCTGACGACATCATTAACATGTTTTTTTTTTAAAGACAAGAAAAAAGTAGCTCTCTCACAGTAGATAATGAACACCGAACCAAAATATTAATCACAGATCTAGATGTAGATTAATCAAATGACTGTTTAATTGTTCTTAGACTCAATAATACTTGTCGGTGGAAAATTAAGACTTAATGCCAGAGTTAAAAATACACTGGAGTAAAAATTAAGTCGCAAATGGTAAATGTCAGATTACATTAAAACCTAAGTGTGTTCAATAAAGAAACATGTTTAGGAAGTAAGCAAACAGTGAATATATAGTATCTGCACTTTTAATACTATCCCTAGGTGTTTCCTTCAGAATCAAATGTGCACTTTGAATACTATCCCTAGGTGTTTCCTTCAGAATCAAATGTGCACTTTGAATACTATCCCTAGGTGTTTCCTTCAGAATCAAATGTGCAATTTGAAAACTATCCCTAGGAGTTTCCTTCAGAATCAAATGTGCACTTTAAATACTATCCCTTGGAGTTTCCTTCAGAATCAAATGTGCACTTTGAAAACTATCCCTAGGCGTTTCCTTCAGAATCAAATGTGCACTTTGAAAACTATCCCTAGGAGTTTCCTTCAGAATCAAATGTGCACTTTGAAAACTATCCCTAGGAGTATCCTTAAGAATCAAAGCTCCATTACTAAGCTATTCAACAATGGCCACTACTTCCATGCAGTAGCAGTATTAGTTTCTGAGAAAAACAACAATCAAATCATCAAATCAAATGTTATTTGTCACATGCGCCGAATACAACAGGTGTAGACCTTACAGTAAAATGCTTACTTACAAGCCCTTTTAACCAACAATGCAGTTTTAAGAAAACTAAGTGTTAAGTAAAAAATTGATAAGTGGAAAATAACAAATAGTCGAGGTAATTGAGGTAATATGTACATGTAGGTAGAGTTAAAGTGACTATGCATAGACAATGAACAGAGAGTAGCGGGGGGGGGGGGGGGGGGTGCAAATAGTCTGGTAGCCATTTGATTAGTCTAGGGTGGCAGGCTAGGGTGGCTGGAGTCTTTGACAATTTTTAGGGCCTACCTCTGACACCGCCTAGTATAAAGGT
Source organism: Hucho hucho (assembly GCA_003317085.1). Lineage (NCBI taxonomy): Eukaryota > Metazoa > Chordata > Actinopteri > Salmoniformes > Salmonidae > Hucho > Hucho hucho. The sequence goes on along the minus strand of QNTS01002344.1, from coordinate 105,389 downwards.
CCTGGATGGCAGAAAGCTTGACCCCATTTATGTAGTGGGCCGTATGCACTACCCTCTGTAGTGCCTTGCGGTCGGAAGCCAAGCAGTTGCCATACCAGGAAGTGATGCAACCAGTCAGGATGCTCTCGATGGTGCAGCTGTAGAACTTTTTGAGGATCTGAGGACCCATGCCAAATCTTTTCAGTCTCCTGAGGGGGAATAGGTTTTTTTGTGCCCTCTTCACGACTATCTTGGTGTGTTTGGACCATGAGAGTTTGTTGGTGATGTGGACACCAAGGAACTTGAAGCTCTCAACCTGCTCCACTGCAGCCCCGTCGATGAGAATGGGGGCGTGCTCTGTCCTCCTTTTCCTGTAGTCCACAATCATCTCCTTTGTCTTGATCACGTTGAGGGAGAGGTTGTTATCCTGGCACCACACAGCCATGGTTTCTGACCTCCTACCTATAGGCTGTCTCATTGTTGTCGGTGATCAGGCCTACCAATGTTGTGTCATCGGCAAACTTAACCCTCCGGTTGTGTTCCGGTCGAATTGGACCAATTTAATTGGACCAGTTCCATGGCTTTGTCCATGCAGGGCATCTGAACACACAAAATACAATTTGATGATTTTCATAACATTTTGGGTGTTTTATTTAACTTTTGTACACCTGTGGTGTTCCCGGTCAAAAATGACCGGTCATTAGAAATGAATGGGTGAGACTACAATTAGTGTATAAAATTGAGTTCAGGCACATGCCCATTCATCAGATGGACACACTTCCTCTCCCAGACCTCCACATGCATGTGTGTTTGAGCACACACACACACAAACACACACACACACACACACACACACCACACACACACACACACACACACACCTCACTCCCCTTCTTGGCTTCCATGTCAACCCCCACGGGAACCTTTCCCCAATAGAATATTTCCCCCATGGGAACCACACCTGTTGGCATTCTCACAGACAATCGCAACATTGTTTCAATAATATATCGAACTGTTCTCACAGCTCTGGTATATAAAGCTTTTTTGAGGCCTTGCTCACAATTCATTCTGTGGCAGCACAATGACCAAACGATATACTGTATGTGAGGCTCTTGATCATATCTTTGATCATGACACTGGTGAGGAGGAGAGAGTCCTTGTTAAACTTTGACGCAAAGTAATCTGTGATAAATAGCACAATACGTTTAATCTGAGTATTTTTTATAGTCAAAATTATCCATATATTGTTTTACTCAAAAACGAGTTGTATGATCTCAGGTTAATGAGACCTACAGGCCATAAATAGCAAATAGAAGTTAAAAACGTGTAATGTTCACAAGAACTTAAGTTGATAAAAAGATCTAACACAACATTAGGTGATAATATATGGATTATTATGGATTTATAATCAGCTATAATGGGGCGGTCATTTTGGACCGGAAACACAGATTTAATTAACATGAAACGAACACAACTGGAGGGTTAATAATGGTGTTGGAGTCGTGCCTGGCCATAAAGTCATGAGTGAACAGGGAGTACAGGAGTTGACTGAGCACGCACCCCTGAGGGGCCCCCATGTTGAGGATCAGCGTGGCAGATGTGTTGTTACCTACCCTTACCACCTGGGGGAGGCCCGTCAGGAAGTCCAGGATCCAGTTGCAGAGGGAGGTGTTAAGTCCCAGGGTCCTTAGCTTATTGATGAGTTTTGAGGGCACTATGGTGTTGAACGCTGAGCTGTAGTCAATGAATAGCATTCTCACATAGGTGTTCCTTTTGTCCAGGTGGGAAAGGGCAGTGTGGAGTGCAATAGAGATTGCATCATCTGTGGATCTGTCGTGGCAGTATGCAAATTGGAGTGGGTCTAGGGTTTCTGGGATAATGGTGTTGATGTGAGCCATGACCAGCCTTTCAAAGCATTTCATGGCTACAGACGTGAGTGCTACAGGTCGGTAGTCATTTAGGCAGGTAACCTTAGTGTTCTTGGGCACAGGGACTATGGTGGTCTGCTTGAAACATGTTGGTATTACAGGTTGAAAATGTCAGCAAAGACACTTGCCAGTTGGTCAGCGCATGCTCGGAGTACACGTCCTGGTAATCCGTCTGGCCCTGCGGCCTTGTGAATGTTGACCTGTTTAAAGGTCTTTCTCACATCGGCTACAGAGAGCATGATCACACAGTCGTCTGGAACGACTGTTTTATTATCTGTTCGGAGAAACCCCAGTGTGTCCTGAAGCCTAGGGTTAAGGCTAGCTGGCTCACATCAAATGTGTTATTGACCAGCATGCACTGCACAAACATGCCAGCTAGATTACCACAGACCGCTTTCTGCCTCTGTGGCAATATCTATATATCACAAAACGTGTCTGTTGGCCATTCAAGTTGATCTGAGTATAGCCCTTATATAGAAAGTGTATATAACCCTAATGTACTGTAGTGTTTTTGATTCACAGGTAAATTCCACAAGGCTGTGAACGATCTAAGAGACAAGGTAAGAAGGGCCTTCAATGCCATCAAAGGGAACATCAAACTTAACATCCCGATGATGATCCGGCAAAGAAATACTTCAATTAGTTATAGAAACCATTGCCCTCTATGGTTGTGAGGTCTGGGGTCCGCTCACCAACCAAGAATTCACTAAATGGGACAATAACCCAACTTAGACTATACACAAATATACTTTGTGTAAAACGCAAAATCCCAAACAATGCATGCAGAGCAGAATTAGGACTTTATCCGCTAGTTATCAAAATCCAGAAAATAACTGTTAAATTCTACAGCCACCTAAAAGGAAGTGATGCCCACACATTCCACTACAAAGCCCTCACCTACAGAGAGATGAACCTGGAGAAGAGTCTCCTCAGCCAGATGGCCCTCACCTACAGAGAGATGAACCTAGAGAAGAGTCCCCTCATCCAGATGGCCCTCACCTACAGAGAGATGAACCTGGAGAAGAGTCTCCTCAGCCAGATGGCCCTCACCTACAGAGAGATGAACCTGGAGAAGAGTCTCCTCAGCCAGATGGCCCTCACCTCCAGAGAGATGAACCTAGAGAAGAGTCTCCTCAGCCAGATGGCCCTCACCTACAGAGAGATTAAGCTAGAGAAGAATCCCCAGCTGGTTTCTGGGGCTCTGTTCACAAACACAAACAGACCCCACAGAGCCCCAGGACAGCAAGACAATTAGATCCAACCAAATCATAAGAAAGCAAAAAGATAATTACTTGACACACTGGAAAGAATTAACAAACAAAAAAGCAATGTAAACTAGAATGCTATTTGGCCCTAAACAGAGAGTACACAGTGGCAGAATACCTGACCACTGTGACTGAAGTAAAATCCTTGACTATGTACAGACTCAGTGAGCATAGCCTTGCTATTGAGAGAGGCCACCATAGGCAGACCTGGCTCTCAGATCACACAGACCCACAAAGAATTTGAAAATAAATTAAACATTGATAAACTCCCATATCTGTTAGGCGAAAAAAAAGCTATGTGCAATCACAGCAGCAATATTTATGGTCCATTTCCATAAGAAAAGAGCAACCAGTGGAACACAAACAACAATGTAAATATCACTGTTTATTTATCTTCCCCTACTATTCGTACTACAACTATTTACACGTTGCTAAAACACTGTACATAGCTGAACATATAACACTTAAAATGTATGTATCATGTTTAACCCTTGTGTGGCGTTCATGTTTTTATTATTCACCCAATGTTCACGGGTCTGATGGACCCACAATATTATTGGGTTTATAAAACAATACAGCCATAACAATTCATGTACAAATACTTAATACTTAGATGTTTACATATCAATTACAAGCAATATAGACAGCATACATGGTTAATATTTGCCATTTACCTCATTTATCAATACAAGCGCTATTCGTATTTTTTTCATTCAATGTGATTTTTGTAAATAAAAATAAATTATAATCAAGAAATGGGTGGAATAAATCATTTTTATCTTGAACAAATATAAATGAAACAAGGTTTTCATCACTATTGATGTTTATTGCTTTGAACTGAACAAACTGTAAGGACACGTTTCCCATCCTATTCTAACCACCTCTCGCCGGCTTTGTATTCATGTTACCTGATGAAATTGCTGTGCAATATGATCTTGTTGCCATCTGATGCACATTCAGATGTCATAAATCAGCACTGCAGAGCTCTCCCTGTCCTCTGCCGTGCCTTGATTGTATTACTGTTGATGATATCTGGAAATGTGCATGTACACCCTGGCCCATCTACTGTTGCTAGCGCCAATTCTGACTTGTGTTCCGATATCTGCTTCCCTGATTTATGCTCTCGCAAAAGCCTGGGTTGTCTGCACGTTAACACTAGAAGCTTATTATCAATTGAAAGTGCGGATTCACAGCTCCAAGTGTTGGTCATTACTGAGACGTGGTTAAGGAAGAGTGTTTTGAATACTGATGTTAACCTTTCTGGTTTTAACCTTTTTCGGCAAGACAGATCTTCCAAAGGTGGGGGAGTGGCAATCTTTACCAAGGATCACCTTCAGTGCTCGGTTGTCTCCACCAAGTCTGTCCCCAAACAATTTGATTAAACTTTGAAATAGCTCTTTGTTGACTGTTGCTATCGTCCTCCATCAGCACCGGCCTGTACCTTACCTGCCCTAAACTCTCTCCTGGCCCCCGACACTAAGTCTGAATTTGTCCTGCTTGGTGACCTAAACTGGGACATGCTTAAACCACCTGACCAAGTCCTAAAGCAATGGGACTTCCTAAATCTTTCTCGGATTATTACCAATCCCACAAGGTATGACTCCAAACACCCAGAAAAGGCTACTTTCGATGTTATCCTCACAAATAATCCTGATAGGTATCAGTCTGGTGTTTTCTGTAATGACGTTAGTGATCACTGTTTTACAGCCTGTGTTCATAATGGCTGCTCAGTGAAACGACCTGTCCTGATCTGTCATAGACGCTTGCTAAAAAACTTTAATGAGCAAGCCTTCCTTACAGAACGCCCCCGTAAAGAAAATGAGAATTAAAAACAGGTTCAGCCCCTGGTTCGACTGTGATCTTGCAGTTACTCCACCTCAAGAATTGCATTTGGCGTATGGCTTGGCACACGCATACTCAGGCTGACTGACTATCATTCAGGCAAATTAGAAATAAGTGCACTCAGGCTATCCGGAAGGCCAAAGTTAGTTACTGTTCTCTCTCTGGGTATAACCCCAAGAAGTTTTTGAAAACAGTTAAAGACCTGGAGAATAAACCCTCCTCCTCACAGCTACCCATGTCACTTAAAATTGATGATGTGGTTGTTACTGACAAGAAGCACATGGCTGAGCTCTTTAATCACCACTTCATTAAGTCAGGATTCCTATTTGACTCAGCCATGGCTCCTTGCCAGTACAACATTTCCTCATCTCCCACCCCTTCTAACGCTACTAGCCCCGATGCTCCTGCCCCGCTACAAAGTTTCTCCCTGCAGGCAGTCACTGAGTACAAGGTGCTAAAGGAGCTCCTTAAACTTGACCCCCAAAAAACATCTGGGTCAGATAGTTTAGACCCTTTCTTCTTTAAGGTTGCTGCCCCTATCATCGCCAAGCCTATCTCCAACCTTTTTAACCTGTCTCTCCTTTCTGGGGAGGTTCCCATTGCTTGGAAGGCAGCCACGGTTTTGTCCTTTATTTAAAGTGGGAGATCAAGCTAATCCTAACTGTTATAGGCCTATTTCTATTTTGCCCTGTTCATCAAAAGTGTTGGAAAAACTTGTCAATAAACAACTGACTGTCTTTCTTTATGCCTATAGTATTCTCTCAGGTATGAAATCTGGTTTTCGCTCAGGTTATGGATGTGTCACTGCAACCTTAAAGGTCCTCAATGATGTCACCATTGCCCTTCAGTCTAAGCAATATTGTGCTGCTATTTTTATTGACTTGGCCAAAGCTTTTGATACAGTAGACCATTCCGTTCTTATGGGCCAGCTAAGGAGTATTGTTGTCTCTGAGGGGTCTTTGGGCAGGTTTGCTAACTACCTCTCTCAAAGGGTGCAGTGTATAAAGTCAGAAAATCTGCTGTCTCAGCCAATGCCTGTCACCAAGGGAGTACCCCAAGGATCTGTCATAGGCCCCACGCTCTTCTCAATTTACATCAACAACATAGCTCAGGCAGTAGGAAGCTCTCTCATCCATTTATATGCAGATGATACAGTCTTATACTCAGCTGGCCCCTCCCCGGATTTTGTGTTAAATGCTCTACAACAAAGCTTTCTTTGTGTCCAACAAGCTTTCTCTACCCTTAACCTTGTTCTGAACACCTCCAAAACAAAGGTCATGGTGTTTGGTAAGAAGAATGCCCCTCTTCCCACAGGTGTTATTACTACCTCTGAGGGTTTAGAGCTTGAGGTAGTCACCTCATACAAGTACTTGGGAGCATGCTTAGACGGTGCACTGTCCTTCTCTCAGCACATACCAAAGCTGAAGGCTAAAGTTAAATCTAGACTTGGTTTCCTCTATCGTAATCACTCCTCTTTCACCCCGGGTGCCAAACTAACCCTGATTCAGATGACCATCCTACCCATGCTAGATTACGGAGACATAATTTAGATCGGCAGGTAAAGGTGCTCTCGAGCGGCTAGATGTTCTTTACCATTCGGCCATCAGATTTGCCACTAATGATGCTAATAGGACACATCACTGCACTCTATATTCCTCTGTAAACTGGTCATCTCTGTATACCCGTCGCAAGACCCACTGGTTGATGCTTATTTATAAACCCTCTTAGGCCTCACTCCCCCCTATCTGAGATATCTACAGCAGCCCTCATCCTCCACATACAACACCCGTTCTGCCAGTCACATTATGTTAAAGGTCCCCAAAGCACACACATCCCTGGATCGCTCCTCTTTTCAGTTCACTGCTGGACAGTTTTATCTCAATCTCTTAATTCAAAGACTCAATCATGGACATTCTTACTGACAGTCGTGGCTGCATTGACGTCTCTATCTTCTTGCCCTTTGTGCTGTTGTCTGTGCCCAATAATGTTTGTACGATGTTTGGTGCTGCTACCACGTGTGCTGCTACCATGCTGTGTTGTTATGAGTTGCTGCCTTGCTATGTTGTCTTAGGTCTCTCTTTATGTAGTGTTGTGTTGTCTCTCTTGTTGTGATGTGTGTTTTGTCATATATTTATATTGTATTTATTTTTAATTTTTAAGCCCAGGCCCCCGTCCCCGCAGTAGGCCTTTTGCCTTTTGGTAGGCCATCGTTGTCAATAAGAATTTGTTCATAAACTCTATAGGTACTGGGGCAGTATTTGGAAGTTTGGAGAGTCTGGCGTGCCCAAAGTAGGATATGCCCATAATTAGTACTATTGGATAGGAAACAATCTGAGGTTTCTGAAACTGTTAAAATAATGTCTGTGAGTATAACACAACTGATATGGCAGGCAAAAACCCGAGGAATTTCTGTCCGGAAAAAGTTTTTGGGGGACATAAATTTTTGATAATGGCTCTCAATGGGATTTGCTGTAACTTAGGAACCAGGATGCAGTACCTATGGCTTCCACTAGATGTCAACAGTCTTTAGACAAGGTTTCATGCATTTACCTTGAATAACAACCTTACAGAAGAAAAATATGTAAGTGGATGGAGGAAGTTTTGTTTTCTGAGCTTGAGACCGTGAGCGCGCTCCTCTGGATTTTCCTTTTCTATCGTTTAAGATGTTATCCGTGTGAAATATTATAGTTAATATACATAAAAGTGTACCTAAGGATACATGATAAATTATGTTTGATTTGTTTGGGCAAAGTTGATAGGTATAATTTGAACGCTTTCTCTTCCCTGTACAATATGCGAGTGGACGGTGGATTTTCTGAACATAACGCGCCAACCAAACTGAGATTTATGGATATAAACAATGACTTTTTCTAACAAAAGGAACATGTATTGTCTTGCTTGGACACTTCGGATTGCCCTCAGCAGAAGATCATCAAAGGTAAGCAATTTATTTGAGCTCTTTTGTATGTGTTTTGTGAGACCCGTGCTGGTTATGAAATTATGCTAATGCATAAAATATGTGAGGTGCTGTCCTCAGACAATCTAATGTTGTGCTTTCGCCATAAAGCCTTTTTGAAATCTTGCCAAGAGTCTAAGCTTTAAGTGGTTTTTCAACCACTCCACAAATTTCTTGTTTAACCTCTCAGGGATCACTGGGGCGCTAGCGTTATAATCAGAAACTACAGCATCCACACCTCCATTGAAACGTGACTAGAACTCGTTCAACTTATACCTATAAACTTGTCCAAGAACAATCAAACATCATTTTAAATGTATCCTTAGGAACACTTTTACGTATATTTACTATAATAAATAAACCGGAATATAAACTGAGCTCTAAAGACGGTAAAAACACAGTGCGTGCTTGGCGAGAGTGCGCGCCCAGTCCTATAGAGTTCCAAAGAGACACTTCCTTATTCCCTCTTCTTCTCTGCTCTATTTCATCTGAACAGAATCAAATCACTTTCTCGAGACTGTTGACATCCAGAGGAAGCGATAGGTACTGCATTCATATGCCCTTATATGGGCATTTTCATGAGGGAGGGGTTCCAAATGAGGCACTCTGTGAAAACCACTTTTTCCAGGACAGAAATTCCTCGGGGTTTTGCCTGCCATATCCGTTCTGTTTTACTCACAGACAAATGGTTAACAGTTTTACAAAATTCAGAGTGGTTCCTATCCAATGGTACCAAATATGTGCATATCCTATTTTCTGGGCCTGAATGGGAGGCATTTAACTTTGGGCACGCCAGGCTCTCCAAAACGGTCAAGTTGTGCACTGATCCCCTAGAGGTTAATAAAACAAATAATAGTTTTGGCAAGTCGGTTAGGACATCTACTTTGTGCACGACACAAGTAATTTTTCCAACAATTATTTCCAGACATATCATTTCACTTATAATTCACTGTATCACTGTATTCCAGTGGGTCAGAAGTTTACATACACTAAGTTGACTGTGCCTTTAACTTCTTAGGGAGCGGCTGCATAGGTGACGGTTTTGGAGAGTCTGGACGAAGTAAAATGCATGCCACTCAGGTCCAGAAAATAGGATATGCACATAATTATGGTGTCTAGGATGAACAGTTCAAAAGAAGTCTCTACGTCCTGCACATGAGTAACCACCATCCGCGTCGGCCCTGGTTGCATTCTTATCACATCACATTGGGTGGCTCATTCCTTGGGCAAGAAGACCATTATTTTTTCATTTTTTTTTACATCCATATTTCTCCTCCTGCAGGCTGCTAATGAGCTGGTTGCTCATGGGCTGGTCCTGGGGCTGGCTGCAGACGGGCTGGTCCTGGGGCTGGCTGCAGACGGGCAGGACCTGGGGCTGGTTGCAGACGGGCTGGTCCTGGGGCTGGTTGAGGGTCAATCAAATTAATCTTTATTTGTCACTGGCACCGAATACAACATGAAATGCTTACTTACAAGCCCTTAACCTGTTTGCGGTGAAATTGCAGAGCGCCAAATTCAAATTACAGAAAAACTCATTTCAAACATTAATGAAAATACAAGTGTTGCACACCATTCAAAAGCTTAGAATCTTGTTAATCTAACAGCATTGTCAGATTTCAAAAAGGCTTTACGGCGAAAGCAGAACATTTGATTGTCTGAGGATATCCATAAAGCTCCATTTGGTTGGCGCGTTTTGTTCAGTAATCCACCTGCCCAAAGTCGTTCATCCATGCAAACAAACAATATCCCAAAAGTACCGGTAAAGTTTGTCGTAACAAGTCAAACAGTGTTTCTAATCAAAACTCAGATACCCTAAAATGAATATAAACGATAATATTTCAGACAGAATATAGCCTGATGAATAGAAGAGAAAAAGTCCTAAGAGTGCGCTGACTGTTACGGGCGAAATCCATAATAGTACACTTGACGTGACCTCAGGAAGAACATCTCTAAATCCATGGTTATTGAAGATAAAAGCTTGAAACCTTTTTCTAAAGACTGTTGACATGTAGTGGAAGACATAGGAACTGCAATCTGGGAGCTATTCCCCTATATAACCAATAGGCCTTAATTTGAAAACTGGTCACCTCAAAATATCCCACTTCCTGGATGGATTTTGCTCAGGTTATTGCCTGCCATATCAGTTCTCTTATACTCACAGACATTATCTTAACAGTTTTGGAAACGTCAGAGTGTTTTCTATCCAAAGCTACTAATTATATGCATATCCTAGCCTCTGGGCCTGAGTAACAGGCAGTTTACTTTGGGCAAGTTTTTCATCCGAACTTCAAAATACTGCCCCCTAGCTCAAACAAGTTAACCAACACTGCAGTTCAATAAAAAGTTAAGAAAATATTTACCAAATAAACGAATGTAAAAAAATAATAAAAAGTAACACAATAAAATAACAATAACGAGGCTATGTACAGGGGTACTGGTACCGAGTCAATGTGCAGGGGTACAGGTTAGTCGAGGTCATTTGTACATTTAGGTAGGGGTAAAGTGACTATGCATAGATAGTAAACAGCGAGTAGCAGCAGTGTAAAAACAAATGGAGGGGGGGGGGGGGTCAATGTAAATAATCTGGGTGGCCATTTGACTAATTGTTCAGCAGTTTTATGGCTTGGGGATAGAAGGGAGCCTTTCGCTCCAGCAATCTCATCCTCTTCTTCCAACTCACTGTTAGACTCCGAATTGACAGAGACATGATCCTCATGTTCGGACATTTCTTCATCTTCCAAGGTGGAAGATGCTCCTTCCACACTAGCTTCTCTCTCTGCAAAAAGTATTCAAAGCCCTCTGAGGAGAGATTATTTTTGCCATACTGATTGATTGTGGCTAGGAACCTCCCCCAATTTGCACCTGGCAATTTTTTTACAATGTATCGAAATAATGTATTGTAATAACATTGTATAAGGGCACAAGGTGAGATCCAAATGCAGACACAGGAGGCAGATGGTAGAGCTCCGATATTTATTATAACAAAGGGAGTAGGCAATGGCATGTCGGGACAGGCAAGAGTTCATAAACCAGGTCAGGGTCCAAACAGTACCAGACGATAGGCAGCCTCGAGGTCAGGCCAGGCAGGGCTCAGAAACCAGATCCGAGTCCAAAAACAGTACAAGGGGACAGGCAGGCTGGTATTCAGGACAGGCAGAGTGGTCAGGCAGGCGGGTTCGGAGTCAGGACAGGCAAGGGTTTAAACCAGGAGGACTAGAAACAAACAGACTGGGAAAAATAGGAGCAAGGAAAACCGCTGGTTGCCTTGGCAAACAAGACAAACTGGCACAGAGAGACAGGAAACACAGGGATATATACACCGGGGATAATAAGCGACACCTGGAGGGGGTGGAGACAATCAATTCACACTACAAAGTGTAAAGAGTGCGAGAAAAGCGGGAGACAGGCAGACAGGCAGGGAGACAGACAGGTTATTGGTGCAACATTGAAACAGCAGGCCCAGGGAGGAGGAAGACAGAGTGAAGGCACACAGCAAACCTTTTTGTTTTTCCACACTTTTATTACCCTTGGTTCCAGTGGACCCGTACACCAGATATGTAATACAAATGTGTAGGGGGGTGCACAATGTGCAATCAATGAAAATGTGTTATTTTACATGTTCTTCACAGAAAATGAGCCAAGGCCAATGAGTCTCAGGTTGAAAAAAATAATTATTTGTATCATTTTTCTTTTACTAAACATTGAAAATGGGTCCCACAGACCCGAACTCCACACAAGGGTTCAACATTTGTGACTGCAATGTTTACTGTTAATTTCCAATTGTTTTATGTTGATTTTGTTTTGTGTCTTCTCACTTTTGTTTATTGTTTATTTCACTTGCTTGGTCCATGTGAACACGTTTTCCATGCCAATAAAGCCCCATTAAATTGAATTTAGAGCGAGAGAGACAGATGCAGAGAGAGAGATAGAGAAAGAGACATAGAAACAGAGAGAGAGAAAAAATAAAGAGAGAGAGATAGAGAAAGAAAGAGACATAGAAACAGAGAGAGAGAAAAAATAAAGAGAGAGAGATAGAGAAAGAAAGAGACATAGAAACAGATAAAGAGAGAGAGATAATTAGAGAGCATGAAGAGGAGTGGAGTGAGGGGAGTAGAGGAGTGATTGTCATTCTGGAGGACTCTGCTGCTCTGCAGGCGTGAGCGCTGGGTAATGATGGCGGGGGAACGGGCGGTGCTGGCAGAGAGGAGAACAGGTTTTGGCTGAGCGGATTGGTTCCTGAGCCAATGCCTAATTCACAGAGCCCTCCGTTAAGCCACATTATCTCTGCCTGTATGAACTAATGTGACGAGATACCCCCTAAACATTTTCCCCGTGATGGGAATCATGGGACGGAAAGGAGGAGAGGCGTTAGCTGGACGCCTGTCGGTGTTCGAGGCAATAGCTCCCTGCCCCTCCTCCAGCTTTGTGGTCAATGGCATCCATTTCCATGTTGGAACGCCTCAGAATAGCTCAACAGGTTTCTAGCTGAACAGGTTTCTTATATTTGCATATAAGAAACCTCCAGGAGAGAGGAGACCCCATTTTCAGGCACTGAAATTGTTAAATATTTTCCGAAAGGCCAGGGCCTTAAATCTCATGGGCCAGCACTAGCCAGTGAGCTGTGAACATAACCATAAGCTAACTGCTAATGATAAGAATACAGGGTGAGATGAGGCATTTGTAATTCAGTCATTGGATCAGGCTATCAATCACCCGGAGTCTCCGGGGACAATGGTAAGGAGGAGACCAAACGGTGACAAGAAAAATTAGGAACAGAGCATGACTGGAATTATTTTTCTCCTCCTCCTATTTCTTTATCTGTTTCTTTTTTTCTCTCTCTCTTGCACACTTTCAGTCTCTCACTTCCCTCCACTCATTCCAAGTAATGCATAAGAATACCTCACAACCTCCTAGCTAACCCTTGGAGGGCCTGGTTCACTTCTTAATTGCCTAAAAATGTCTCTCCTCTCATTGCCTACATGCCTTCATCTGGACTAACTGGGAAATACAATATGGTGGAAGGAAGCTCATCATCAGGTTGTCTTTGACCTGGTCAGTTCTTTATCAGGCTGGCTTTCACCTGGTCAGCTCTTTATCAGGTTGTCTTTGACCTGGTCAGTTCTTTATCAGGCTGGCTTTCACCTGGTCAGCTCTTTATCAGGCTGGCTTTCACCTGGTCAGCTCTATATCAGGTTCTTTCACCTGGT
>QNTS01002344.1:72270-91170 GCA_003317085.1 Hucho hucho | reverse complement strand
ATCAGGCTGGCTTTCACCTGGTCAGCTCTTTATCAGGCTGGCTTTCACCTGGTCAGCTCTTTATCAGGCTGGCTTTCACCTGGTCAGCTCTTTATCAGGCTGGCTTTCACCTGGTCAGCTCTTTATCAGGCTGGCTTTCACCTGGTCAGTTCTATATCAGGCTTGGTTTCACCTGGTCACCTCTTTATCAGGTTCTTTCACCTGGTCAGCTCTTTATCATGTTGGCTTTCACCTGGTCAGTTCTTTATCAGGCTGGCTTTCACCTGGTCAGCTCTTTATCAGGTTCTTTCACCTGGTCAGCTCTTTATCAGGCTGTCTTTCACCTGGTCAGCTCTTTCAGATCCATGCAGATGAACAGGGGGAGATGAGCAAAAGACAGACTTTGAAGCCATTGAGAAGGAGATACAGCGTGAATGTGGATCTTAGTATTTTTGTAGGCCTACCAGCCCAGGGTAAAAGAGTCGCTAAAAGCTAAGCTAACTTTTTCATTCTGTAGTCTTTGAAAGTCCTGCAAAGCAGTGCAAGAGCATAACAAATTATTTTTTATAAATCGACTGCATGGGACAAATGCACCATACCAAAAGACCGTTTATATACATTGATCAACAAAAACATTGTTTTGCCTGGAACACACATTACCAACAGAAGTCAGTGGCCATAATGATTAGAGTATACTGCACAGATCAAAGTTCCTTTACTGACTTGCTTCGTGGCTGGTGAAAACACCTAGGTGCAAAAATCCCTAACAAAAAAAATGTTTTCCTGGTGAAATGTCAATCTTTACGTGGAGATAGACTACAAACCGAGCACTGTCTGTTTGGCTTTGTGTTGGGCTTAGTAAATACGGGGGGAACTGCAGGTGGTATACGTAACAAAGAGTCAGAGAAAACCTGACAGATCATCCTCTTCAGGATCCAACCCTTTTTTTAATAATTTTCACCTAAAATGACATACTCAAATCTAACTGCCTGTAGCTCAGGATCTGAAGCAAGGATATGCATATTATTGATACCATTTGAAAGGAAACACTTTAAAGTTTGTGGATATGTGAAATGAATGTAGGAGAATATAACACATTTGATCTGGTAAAAGATCTGGTAAAACAAAACATGTTTTTTTTGGACCATCATCTTTGAAATGCAAATGAAACGCCATATGTATTATTCCAGCCCGGGTGCAATTTAGATTTTGGCCACTAGATGGAAGCAGTGTATGTGCAAGGATTTAGACTGATCCAGTGAACCATTGCATATCTGTTTAAAATGTTGTATCAAGTCTGCCCAAATGTGTCTAATTGGTTTATTAATACATTTTCAAGTTCATAATTGTGCACTCTCCTCAAACACTATCATGGTATTCCTCCACTGTAGTACCTACTGTAAATTGGACTGTACAGTTAGATTTAACTTCTTAGGGAGCAGCTCCCGAGGTGACGGTTTTGGAGAGTCTGGCGTGCCCAAAGTAAAATGCCTCCCACTCAGGCCCAGAAAATAGGATATGCACAGAATTAGTACTATTGGATAGGAAACACTCTGAAGTTTCTAAAAGTGTTAACATAATGTCTGTGAGTATAACATATAGGATATAGCAGGCGAAAACCCGAGGAATTTCTGTCCTGGAAAAAGTGTTTTTGACACATTGCCTCATTTTTAACCCCTCCCTATTGAAAACAGCCATTTCTGGGAGTAAGATTGCAGTACCTATTGCTTCCACTGGATGTCAACAGTCTCTAGACAGTGTTTGATGATGTTAGGTTGCTCTGGATGGTAATAGAAGAAGAATTTCGAACTGGTCATCGGATGTAAACAGAAGAGGATGCGCGTTCACGGGCTCGCGCGCGCTGTGGTTTTTTCCTTTCCTATCGTCCAGTTTATAATCCGGTTGAAATATTATAGTAAATATACATAAAAGTGTTCCTAAGGATACATTATCAATGATGTTTGATTGTTCTTGGACAAGTGTATAGGTATAGGTTGAACGCGTTCTCTTCACGGTTCAATGGGCGAGTGGACGCTGTATTTTATGATCATAACGCGCCAACCAAACNGGGAGCGGCTCCCGAGGTGACGGTTTTGGAGAGTCTGGCGTGCCCAAAGTAAAATGCCTCCCACTCAGGCCCAGAAAATAGGATATGCACATAATTAGTACTATTGGATAGGAAACACTCTGAAGTTTCTAAAAGTGTTAACATAATGTCTGTGAGTATAACAGAACGGATATAGCAGGCGAAAACCCGAGGAATTTCTGTCCTGGAAAAAGTGTTTTTGACACATTGCCTCATTTTGAACCCCTCCCTATTGAAAACAGCCATTTCTGGGAGTAAGATTGCAGTACCTATTGCTTCCACTGGATGTCAACAGTCTCTAGACAGTGTTTGATGATGTTAGGTTGCTCTGGATGGTAATAGAAGAAGAATTTCGAACTGGTCATCGGATGTAAACAGAAGAGGATGCGCGTTCACGGGCTCGCGCGCGCTGTGGTTTTTTCCTTTCCTATCGTCCAGTTTATAATCCGGTTGAAATATTATAGTAAATATACATAAAAGTGTTCCTAAGGATACATTATCAATGATGTTTGATTGTTCTTGGACAAGTGTATCGGTATAGGTTGAACGCGTTCTCTTCACGGTTCAATGGGCGAGTGGACGCTGTATTTTATGATCCTAAAATCCTGTGGAGCTGTAGAGCGAGAAAACCTGACAGATCATCCTTTAAACATCGACAACATGGAGCGTATAGACATGGACTCCCTGTTCATGGCTCCTAAGCAAGTTTGTAGTATTTTCGTTTTTTTGTGTGTTATTTCTCACCGTATTAGCTCAAAACTTCCTTCGCATTGTTACATACAGCCGGAATTAACTTTTGGATATTAAAGCGGTGGTAACTCACCAGCATTTTGACCAGAAAAACAACTTAATTTTAATTGGACCCTTTGTTTGTACCCCAAGGCAATTCCACGTATACCAGAGACTGCTCCAAGATGATGCCGGCGGAGAAGAGGTATTCGGAGTGGACTCCTAGTCTGACTTGGAGGCGTACATACCACCCAACCCTTCCGAGTACATTACTTGTTGATGTTCAGTCCCTGAACAATAAAGTAGACAAGCTCCGGGCGAGGCTCTCCTTCCCTGTCCATACAGCCAGCTGGGTTCTCAGTACATCGCGCAGACAAGAACAAAGTACTCTACATGTAATTTCAAAAAAAGAAAGGTGGGGGTGTATGTTTCATTAACTTCTTTGGGAGCAGCGCACGAGGTGACCGTTTTGGAGAGCCTGGCGTGCCCAAAGTAAAATGCCTCCCATTCAGGCCCAGAAAATAGGATATGCACATACCCGGTGAAATGCAAGGCACCAAATTCAAAATCCAAAAGTTGAATTATTAAACATTCATCAGTATACAAGTGTTTCATAGTCATCAAAAGCTCTGCTTCTTGGCAATATCACAGCGTTGTCAAATTTCAAAAAGGCTTTACTGCGAAAGCACCACATTTGATTGTTTGAGGATAGCACCTCACATATTTTTCCCATTACCATAAATTCATAAGCCTTCACGGTTCACAGAAAACACATTTCACAGCGAAAACAAATCAGTTACCTTTTGAAGAACTTCTGCTGAGGGCTTCCCAAGTGTCCAACGAAGACAATCCATGGTTCTTTTGTTAGAAAAAGTAATGTATTATATCCATAAATCTCCGTTTGGTTGGCGCATTATAATGAGAAAATACAGCGTCGACTCGTCCATTGAAACGTGAAGAGAACTTGTTCAACTTATACCTATAAACTTGTCCAAGAACAATCAAACATAATTGTAAATGTATCCTTAGGAACACTTTTATGTATATATAGTATAATATTTCAACCGGAATATAAACTGGGCGATAAGAAAGGAAAAAACCACAGAGCGCACCAGCCGGGAACGCGCATTCTCTACTGTTGACATCTGTGTGGCCACTTCCTAATTCGTCTTCTTCTACAATCTAAAAGCAGCTAAATAGAATCAAAACACTTTCTCGAGACTGTTGACATCCAGAGGAAGCGATAGGTACTGCATTCATATGCCCTTATATGGGCATTTTCATAAGGGAGGGGTTCCAAATGACGCAATGTGTCAAAACCACTTTTTCCAGGACAGAAATTCCTTGGGTTTTCGCCTGCCATATCCGTTCTGTTATACTCACAGACAAAATGTTAACACTTTTCAAAACTTCAGAGAGTTTCCTATTAAATGGTACTAAATATGTGCATATCCTATTTTCTGGGCCTGAATGGGAGGCATTTTACTTTGGGCACGCCAGGCTTTCCAAAACCGTCACCTCGTGCGCTGCTCCCTAAGAAGTTAATTGAATTTTAAACCCCAAACCTATTTTGGATGAAGAAACAACCTGTCATTCATCACAAACGTTGTGAATATCTGGGTTTTCACTCTTCACAATGCAGAAAGACTGCATTTAATCAGTGGACACCAAACAATTTTATTACAACACACCTGTCATTATTGTTTTATTTACTAAAGTACACGTTTAGGTGTAAAAAACTTGTTTGCAAGAGATAGCACTTATATTGTCACGACTTCCGCCGAAGTTGGTGCCTCTCCTGGTGCCTCTCCTGGTGTTCGGCGGTCGACGTCACCGGTCTTCTAGCCATCATCGATCCTCTTTTCATTTTCCATTTGTTTTGTCTGTGTTTCCACACCTGGTTTCAATTCCCTCATTACATGTGTTGTATTTAAACCGTTCCCCCCCATGTCATTGTGTGGGATATATTATTGCTAGTGCTTGTGCTTTTTGTGAGCGGTTGCTTGACGGGTTATTTTGTACCCAGTTTAGTGTCTCGTGTTGTTTTGTACCGGTTTTTGGTATTGTTATTAAACAACTATGATTGTCACCCAGTTTGCTCTCCTGCGCCTGACTTCGCAGCCACCAGTTAGAAACCAGCCTGACATGTATAGCCTAAGAAAGTAGTTTTGATTGCATTTTATTGAAGGGGAACAATTACAGTCTTGAACTTTTTTGGCAACATAGTGATATTTTCTGATATACTGTACAATGAGGAATTCAACAACAACATACTAGTCTTCTCCCATTGTTTTAACCATTGCCCCCACTCACAAGGTGTGTAAACAACAACAATAAATACTAATAAAATAGGATAATAGATACAAAACAAAATTGAAGAACATAAATCAATCAACTCTAATTAGCACATGTAGGACAGTATACAAGTGTGTGTACATGGACTTTGCAGACGTATTTCTCACATGTGCAGCACATAGTATTTGCAGGTCTTGACTTCCGTTTATCAAATCGTAGCATTCTTGAGAAAGTGTGAAAGACTTTCAGTGGCATCGTGGCACAGAATATCGCCCTTCCACTCTCTGCATCCCAGAGACTACATGTAGCCTCTCCTTGGGATCTATACACACCCGCTAAGATTAGCAGCCCTATTTAGGCATGCAGATCAATCTCATCCATCCTTTTCCAGTTGTCTCCATATTTTATGGAAACCCTCCAAATTTGTCATCTCCAGGAAGATTTTTTCGATGTCTGGTTTGATGAACATGTGGAATGTTGAGGCGATGTCCTGGGAAACTGAATGTCTTGTGGGCCCTGGGGTCATCCTTATTACATTTTGTGCTGCCATCCTGCCCTGGTTGTCATATGGTGACAAGGACCATGTTATTTTGCTGTTCTTTGACAGAAATGTCTCTCTTTCAGCTTGGGGGATTTCTTCATCTGAAGATGATGCATCGTGCTCTGGGTTGTATTCTTCACCATCTTCTTCTTCATCTGAAGATGATGCATCGTGCTCTGGGTTGTATTCTTCACCATCTTCTTCTTCATCTGAAGATGATGCATCGTGCTCTGGGTTGTATTCTTCACCATCTTCTTCTTCATCTGAAGATGATGCATCGTGCTCTGGGTTGTATTCTTCACCATCTTCTTCTTCAGATACCTCCTCTTCTTCTAAATCATTGTTCTCTTGTTCCTCCTGGACATCTGAAAAAATCTGATCTACAACCTGTTGGGCACTGAAACGATCATGCATGGCTTCAGCAAAGAGAGAACTGGGGGGACTGTCATCAGCAGCACCTTTATAGCCTCTGACTGCATTCCCCATTAGTAAACAACGCTTTCAAGAAATGTTTATTCTGTCTGAAATTGTTTTTATTTTGTCTGTGAACTTGAGTCATGTGTGGGGTCGTGGAGGGGAGATGTTGTACATGCACAATAAAGTTTTAGTTTTGTCTGAGTTCAATCAGTAGCACACATAATCTAAATTTCTCATTGTGTGTGTGTGTGTGTGTCTTTGTGGTTTTTGTGGTGTGTAAATGATTTTATAACTGCCGGGTCAAAAATGACCCTAAGACCATCGTTGTACCCTGGTGGTGTACAGATGTCATGGAAATATGAACAAAGGCGATGTTTCAAATGTTCTAATGTTGGGGTGACTCTAGGAAAAGTCATCAAATTTCAAGTAGAAAAATATATAATTTAAGGGGTTTTCTCTCCTGTTAAACATAGTGGGGTGTCATTTTTGACCCCTAAGACAACACAAGGGTTAAACAGGAAGTACCCGTGGTAAGGACTGTTCAACGCTGGTCTGACCAATCAGAATCTATGCTTCAATATTGTTTTGATCATGCGTGCTGGGATAATTTACAAGTTGGGTCTGAGAATAACACTGACATGTACACTGACACGGTGACAGTTCGAGTTCATCAGGAAGTGTATAGGGGATTTTGTTCCCACTGTGATCATTAAATCTTACTCAAACCCAAAAACGTGGACAGATGGCAGTATTCGTGCAAAACTGAAAGCGCAAAACGCTGCATTTAACCACGACAAGGTGATTGGGAATATGCTCAAGTACAAACAGTCCGTAAGGCAATACAACTGGCAAAGCGTCAGTACTGACACAAAGTGGAGTCGCAATTCAACTGCTTAGACACGAAACGTATGTGGCAGGGATTCCAGACAATCACGGATTATAAAGGGAAAACCAGCCGCGTCGCGTACACCAACGTCTTGCACTCGGACAAGCTAAACACCTTCTTCACTCGCTTCGAGGTAAACACAGAGCCACCAACGCGGGCCGCCACAGCTTCCTTGGTCAATGAGCTCTCGTTCTCTGTGGCCGATGTGAGTAAGACATTTAAGCGTGTTAACCCTGTTTACAACAGTATACATTTACATGTTTACCTAGTTTAACTTTGCTTACCGCTTGTGCTGTGGTTGGTGTTGACATTCTGGCCTATAGCAGCTTGTTTGCTGGACCGGATGCCCTCTCTGGTTGAGCAGGGGGAGGAAGGGGAGGGGATGCTAGCACTCTACATTTACCTGGTGGGAAGAGCAGGGAGCCACTGCTTATTTGGGAGAAGAAAAATCCTTGAGTAGTTTTGCTTACATAAAATACTACTGCAATAGTTTCACTATACATTTTTATGTACATTGCCTACCTAAGGCATTTTGTTTCTCCCTTTCCTCTCCCCAATCGATGTGGAGGCTGAGGGAAGGGACTGAAAATGGGTTGAGGAGAGAGAGAGAGAGAGAGCGAGAGCGAGAGAGATTCCACTGGACACAGACGTCAGTTCAACCTCTAGTTTCGAAAAACATTTGGTTGTGTTGTCAATTAATGTGAATTCAATGTGAAATCCACCAAAAATGTCTCCATGTCAAATGCTAAATTCTCTTAAGACTTTGTGCAAATCCAATCAGTTTTCCACGTTGATTCAATGTCATCACATTGCATCTTTTGTGGGAATTAAGTGGAAACAATGTTCATTGAAGTAGTTTTTTCCCAGGGGGTTAAGACTAAAAGGAAGATAAAGAAGGGAGTAGACAGGCAGGAAATGATAGTGAGGGAAGGGAGGGTGTATGTCCCACATCACGAGAGCCTGTGTCAAATCAGTTCACACACGTCTTCCTTTTGGAAACAGCAGTGTCCTGGTCACACCGAAGGGGAGTGTCATAAGATAATGCTGCTATCGCTTAAACTACATTAACAATGCAACAGCCAACAGCCCAGCAGTAAGAGCCAGTCCAGCAGGAGGGTTGTGGAACAGTGAGGTAGACCGAGGGAAGCAGGGAAGAACCATCCCAGCAGGAGGGTTGTGGAACAGTGAGGTAGACCGAGGTGTGAAGGGAAGAACCAGCCCAGCAAGACTGTTGTGGAACAGTGAGGTAGACTGAGGGGTGAAGGGAAGAACCAGCCAAGCAGGACTGTTGTGGAACAGTGATGTAGACCGAGAGAAGCAGGGAAGGACCAGCCCAGCAGGAGGTTTGTGGAACAGTGAGGTAGACCGAGGTGTGAAGGGAAGAACCAGCCCAGCAGGAGGTTTGTCGAACAGTGAGGTAGACCGAGGGAAGCAGGGAAGAACCATCCCAGCAGGAGGGTTGTGGAACAGTGAGGTAGACCGAGGTGTGAAGGGAAGAACCAGCCCAGCAAGACTGTTGTGGAACAGTGAGGTAGACTGAGGGGTGAAGGGAAGAACCAGCCCAGCAGGACTGTTGTGGAACAGTGAGGTAGACCGAGGGAAGAAGGGAAGAACCAGCCCAGCAGGACTGTTGTGGAACAGTGAGCTAGACCGAGGGAAGAAGGGAAGAAGCATCCCAGCAGGTGGGTTGTGGAACAGTGAGGTAGACCGAGGTGTGAAGGGAAGAACCAGCCCAGCAGGAGGGTTGTGGAACAGTGAGGTAGACCGAGGGAAGCAGGGAAGAAACCATATATTATTGAGTCAGTCAGTGTACTGTGTCTACCAGTCGGTGGGTTAGATTCTGTTGTTCTCTTCAACCAGGATTTGATGGAAGTGAGGCGATATGAGGAGAATGGGTGTTAAGGAGCGCGGTTAGGCATTTCATGTTTCGGGGGACGCATGACTCCACCTTCGGCTCTCCCAAGCCCATTGGGGAGTTGCAGCGATGAGACAAGATTGAAACAGTGGGGTAAAATACAAAATAAATAGTAATATATAGAGTACATTAACTCTCATAGTTGTATTTGTTTTCATGAGATCACTACAAAGGTAGTCTGTGTACGTGATATAGCATTTGATATAGTCTATGCCTCTTTATACACCACACCTTCAGTGCCTTCAGAAAGTATTCAGACCCCATTACTTATTCCACATTTTGTTACGTTGCAACCTGAATTCAAAATGGATCAAGTAGATGTTTTTCTCAACCATCTACACACAACACCCAATTATGACAAATTGAAAACATGTTTCTAGCTATCTTTGCAAATGTATTGAAAAATAAATGCAGAAATATATAATTTACATATGTAGTCACACCCCTGAGTCAATACATGTTAGAATCAACTTTTGCAGCAATTAGAGCTGTGGATATTTCTGGCTGTCTCCGGCGATGCCTCTCTGCCATGGAGAGGTGTGTGGCCCCTACCTCCATGAGGCGGGTGGTGAGGTGGACAACGGTGCTCCCGCAGAAGGTTATCAAGACGGATGGCCATCGAGATGAGAGAGTCCAAGGAAATATTGTCATCCCGACATGCCAACTCCGTCTTGACATCCTTGCGGAGTGCCGGCTCATTCCATCTGCTGGGAGCTGCCAAAGTCCGAAAGGTGAGGGCGTACTCCGCAGCGGTTTGGGCACCCTGCCGGAGCTGGAAAAGTCGCTCACCTCTCTCTCTGCCCCCTGGAGGATGGCCGAAGACCGTTCTGAACAGACCCGTGAACCTCGAACACAAACTCCTCCTCTCCTCTCTCTTAGACGGCCGTAGCCCACTCCAACGCCAGTCTGGTCAGCAAGGAAATGACCGTGGCAACCTTGGACCTCTCGGTGGTGGGGCTTCCATCTGATAAATGCGAAATAGAGGGAGCAGTGGAGTAGGAAGCCACGGCATTTCGATTGAGTACCGTCATATTTCTCCGGAAGGGATAGTCGGGCATCACTGACCTGGGCGGATGGCTGGGTAGGCTTGGGAACTGGCTCACTGTGACAACCCATCGTAGGAAGCCCTCTGATAGGGGAATGGAGAACCTTGCTGGTGGTGTCGAGGCGGTGGAGAACGAGGAGGACCTCCTCCATGGCCGTACCCAGTTTCGCCATCTGGTCAAGGTGTTGATGGAGTAGATGAATTTTTTCGTTAACCATCTGGAAGAGGGTTGAATCTTCTGCTGCTTCCGTTTTTTTGTGGAGGTGTAATTGTGTAACGTATACGCCAGGAGTCAGGAAACAGGAAGCAGAAGCTGATCTTAATGAAGAACCGAAGCAAATGAACAGACATGAGGAGCGTACATAACATGAGAGAATCATGGAGAAGTAATGATTAGTAATCATGGAGAAGTAATGATGAGCAGGTGTGCGCAATGATAGTTGCCAGGTGTGCGCAATATGGGTTGCCAGGACCGGTGGTTAGTAGACCGGCGACTTTTAGCGCCTGAGGGAGGGAGCAGGAGTAGGCATGAACCAGATTTTCCTCTAGGACTTTGCCTGTGCTTAGATCCGTTCTGTTTATTTTTATCCTAAAAAAATGTCCTAGTCCTTGCCAATGACAAGCATACCCATAACATTATGCAGGTACCACTATGCTTGGAAATATGAAGAGTGGTACTCAGTGATGTGTTGTGTTGGATTTGCCCCAAACATAACGCTTTGTTTTCAGGACATAAAGGTAACTTCTTTGCCACAATTTTAATAGTACCATATAGTACCATATTGTCCCATGTAGCTCAGTTGGTAGAGCATGGTGATCGCAATGTCAGGGTTGTGGGTTTGATTCCCATGGGAGACTAGTATGAAAATGTATGTACTCACTACTGTAAGTCGCTCTGGATAAGAGTGACTAAAATTTAAATGCAAACAGGATGCATGTTTTGGAATATTTTTATTCCGTACAAGCTTCCTTCTTTCACTCTGTCATTTAGGTTAGTATTGTGGAGTAACTGCAATGTTGTTGATTCATCCTTAGTTTTCTTATATCACAGCCATTAAACTCTGTAACTGTTTTAAAGTCACCAATGCCGTCATGGTAAAATCCATTAGCGGTTTCCTTCCTCTCCGGCAACTGAGTTTGGAAGAGCGCCTCTTTTTAGTGATTGGATGTACTGATATGTAATGGGTTGAAAACAAAGACACTAAAAACAGACACTCCTTTCTTATCATTTAAAAAAAAATGTGTTTATGTATTTGTCTTAATTAATCTAAATGATATATTTTACATACTTTAGCGTTAGTTGTCCATCAAGGCAACAGATGGCGCTGTTGCACTGTCGTAGTAGGAGAAACCGCATGTTCTGGCCGCGCGCGCGCACCATTCTTCAGAATAAAGTAAACGCCAGAACTTTGCAGACGTAATCTTGTGGTCGTAATTTTTTACTATTACACGCCACCTCAGCTACAGACTGAGGCTGGTAACAGATACACCATCCGAAGTGTAATTAATAACTTGCTAAAAGGGATATCCAGTGTCTGCTTTTTATTTAATTTTGGCCCATCTGCCAATAGTTGCCCTTCTTAGCGAGGCATTGGAAAACCTCCATGTTTTTTTGTGGTTGTATCTGTGTTTGAAATTCGCTGCTCGACTGAGAGACCTTACCGATAATTGTATGTTTGGGGTACAGAGACTGAGGTAGCTATTAATAAATCATGTTAAACACTATTAATAAAATCAATAAAATCAAATGTATTTATAAAGCCCTTTCTTACATCAGCTGATGTCACAAAGTGCTGTTCAGAAACCCAGCCTAAAACCCCAATCTGTTTCCTAACGCCCTCCTCTTTTATCTTCCAAAGTGTAACAGAGTGAGTCCATGCAACTTATTATATGACGTGTTAAGTTAAATGTTTTACTCCTGAACTTATTTAGTCTTGCCATAACAATGGGGTTGAATATTTATTGACTCAGGACGTTTCAGCTTTTCAGTTTTAATACATTTGTAAAAAAATATATAATCTAAATATACAATTACACTTTGACATTGTAGGGTGTTGTGTGTGTCTAGGCCAAATCTCAATTTAATCCATTTTAAATTCAGGCTGTAACACAACAAAATATGTAATAAGTCAAGGAGTTCGAATACTTTCTGAAAACACATGAAAGTCCTTTCATCTGAGGAGACTAGGAGGGGCAGTGTTTCCTTATTTAAATACGGACTAGATGTCTTTAAATTTATAGTGTCTTCATTAAATACTTGACTTACAGCACAATGAACAAAACAACTATTATAGGCCAGGATGGGTCTCCTTTTGCTGTGATTTCGAGGTGTCTTTATAACAAAGGAAACCTGTTTGATGGTGAAAATGTCATCCTAACGAGAAAAAGAGATGCTTCCATGAGATTGACAGTGACACTGTAAAATATATTAAAACATGAGATACTAATTTAATATCCAGTATACTTCCAGAATATCCAGTGCACAGAAAAACATACAAAATAAATGTATTTTCTAGTAATTCCAAATTAAGTTTCCATATCAACAAATCATGTGCTTGTACACACACCTTTCAAATGTCTCACTCAATCTAAAACATTATTTCAAATTTTTTATTTTAAAAGTGGGTGCTCTCAGCCCTTCTCAGAAGGATTGTGGCTGGTTGCTGCAGTCCTTCTCTATTCAGCCTCTCTCATTTCATCCCAGTAGAGCCAGCAGAGCAGAAAAAGCAGAGCAGAGGGAGCATTAAGGAGCCCATTCAGGCTAAATCTGGTCCATCTGTCACTGCTATTAGAGAGTGTCCAGCCTCAGAGCCTCAGAGTCTCCGCAGAGAAGAGTAGAACAGAGCAGAACAGGGCAGAACAGAACAGAACACAGCAGAACAGAACACAGCAGAAAAGAACAGAGCAGAACAGAACACAGCAGAACAGAACAGCACTGGAGGGGTGCTGTTCAGGACTATAGCATTTAGACTACACTACAACACACCCCTTTAACACACACACACACACACAGATGCATGCCAGCACACACTCGCAGACACACACAAACACACAGTCTGGCTGTTCCGGGGGGGGGGGGGTAGAAAAGCACTGATTCAGATGACACTTACCAGACACGCCGCCATATGTGGTTCTCTTTCCTCGTCCAATGCCAGGCCAGGGAGTGCCGTCTGCCTTGAGCCCCATCAGCCCCGAGACCGTGTTGGTCGCTGTGACGCCATCTGCACCACCTGCAGGGACACGTTTGGTCGTTAGCTGTGGGGGAATGGGAACAGGGCTCGGCTACGCCAGCCCAAACCCAGGGCCAAACCGGCTAGCACCTTAAAGGGTCCTGCGGAGCACTGTGGAGCACTGTGGCGCAAGGCACGGGGTGTCTGTTAAGATGCCTGTGGACTTTCACAGTGCCAAGTCATTTCATTACTGTCTGTAGGTTGTCTGGGGTTTGTGTCTGTTACTTGGCTTTCCAATGACAGCAAAAGCGTTTTAGATGTCGGAGAGAGAGAGAGAGAGAGAGAGAGAGAGGGAGAGGGAGAGAGAGAAGGGACACCTTCACATGAGGCTAATACAGTCATTGGCACAACTGGAAGCTAGCTATTCAAGACTGTGACGCACTAGTTATACATTCTAGGAGAGAAAAACTATTACATAAAGTTAATCTTAGTCCACTTGTTAAAAACAAATCTAACATCAAAAAGTAATACAACAATAACAACAACAACAGCTCCTTTTAGTATATTCACTGAGAACTGACATTGGGTTTGTCCTAAATGGCATCCTTTTCCCTATGAAG
The DNA here is from genome assembly GCA_003317085.1 of Hucho hucho. Taxonomy (NCBI): domain Eukaryota; kingdom Metazoa; phylum Chordata; class Actinopteri; order Salmoniformes; family Salmonidae; genus Hucho; species Hucho hucho. The sequence continues at coordinate 77,487 of QNTS01002344.1, read as the reverse complement.
TGCATCACTTCGACCAGAGCCCTATAGCGCCTGGACAAAAGTAGTGCAGTACGTATGGAATAGGGTACAATTGGCGACTAGGTACGTGTGGCAAGTTAGTATGCTTTAGTGTGCAGCCTTGGCTATATCCACGATGCTAGTGACGTTTGGGGTCAGTTTGGTGGAAGAAGGGGATCTGGACAGCTTGTCTTACCCTGCGACAGATGTTACGCACCAATTCTGTATCTTGAGGAGCAAACGGACAATTAAACTATAGTAAGAGAGAGACGGAGGTAAATTAGTGCAGCAAAATAAGTGTTGGAGGGGGGAAGGGAAAGGAAGGGTTTGGAGGGAGAAGGGAAGAGAAGGGAAGGGGTTTGAGGGAGAGGGGAAGAGAAGGGAAGGGGTTGGAGGGAGAAGAGAAGGGAAGGGGTTAGAGGGAGAAGGGAAGAGAAGGGAAGGGGTTGGAGGGAGGGAGAAGGAAAGGGTTGGAGGGAGAAGGGAAGAGAAGGGAAGGGGTTAGAGGGAGAAGGGAAGAGAAAGGAAGGGGTTGGAGGGGGACTGTTTCTGGCTAGGGAGTCATTCTGTCCCTCTTCTATGCCCACCAGGAGAGCATGTTTCTGATGGACCCTGGTGTCCTTCTGATGGACCCTGGTGTCCTTCTAATGGACCCTGGTGTCCTTCTGATGGACCCTGGTGTCCTTCTAATGGACCCTGGTGTCCTTCTAATAAACCCTGGAATACCTCAGATTATTCAGGTTAGGGTGCGTCCTAATTGTCACCCTATTCTCTAAAATGGGCCCTGAAGACAGGTAGTAATTTGCCATTTGGGATGCAGACTCAGTTTTTACATGTCGGACTGTTAAATTATTAGCATATCTCATATAAAACGGGTTGGCTGATGAGGTGGCATTGCCAATGAGAAGAGGATCTGTTTTGAGCTTTGCCCCCAGAAAATAGAATGTTTGTTTCAGCTTCATCCCTTTCAATGTGCCTGTAACGGTGTAGCCTACGATATAGCTCAGTCATTGTATTTCTGTGTTTTACAGCCCCTCTCTGATGGCCTGGTGTGTGTTCCAAATAGCACTCTACTCCCTATATAGTTTGTGTGTTCCAAATGGCACTCTGTATCCCTATACAGCACTTTTGATCAGAGGAGTGCACTATACTGTAAAGGGAATGGGGTGCCATTTTGAATGCAGCCCTGGTGTGTGTTCTTTATGAGTGTGTTCAACATGACGAGAGAACCAAAAAGTGTTTATTATTACAGAGACTTTTGTAATAGCTCCCATTGTTTCTCTACCTCACTGTTCGTCATCTCTCCTGTCTGTTTCTCCACCTCACTGTTAGTCATCTCTCTTGTCTGTTACTTTACCTCACTGTTAGTCATCTCTCCTGTCTGTTTCTCTACCTCACTGTTAGTCATCTCTCCTGTCTGTTTCTCTACCTCACTGTTCGTCATCTCTCCTGTCTGTTTCTCTACCTCACTGTTAGTCATCTCTCCTGTCCGTTTCTCTACCTCACTGTAAGTCATCTCTTCTGTCCGTTACTTTACCTCACTGTTAGTCATCTCTCCTGTCCGTTTCTCTACCTCACTGTTAGTCATCTCTCCTGTCTGTTTCTCTACCTCACTGTTAGTCATCTCTCTTGTCTGTTTCTTTACCTCACTGTTCGTCATCTCTCCTGTCTGTTTCTCCACCTCACTGTTAGTCATCTCTCTTGTCTGTTACTTTACCTCACTGTTAGTCATCTCTCCTGTCTGTTTCTCTACCTCACTGTTAGTCATCTCTCCTGTCTGTTTCTCTACCTCACTGTTCGTCATCTCTCCTGTCCGTTTCTCTACCTCACTGTAAGTCATCTCTCTTGTCTGTTTCTTTACCTCACTGTTAGTCATCTCTCTTGTCTGTTTCTTTACCTCACTGTTAAGTCATCTCGCCTGTCCGTTTCTCTACCTCACTGTAAGTCATCTCTCTTGTCTGTTTCTTTACCTCACTGTTAGTCATCTCTCTTGTCTGTTTCTTTACCTCACTGTTAAGTCATCTCGCCTGTCCGTTTCTCTACCTCACTGTTAGTTGTCTCTCTTGTCCGTTTCTCTACCTCACTGTTCGTCATCTCTCCTGTCCGTTTCTCTACCTCACTGTTAGTCATCTCTCCTGTCTGTTTCTCTACCTCACTGTTAGTCAACACTCCCTTCTCACATTATCTGTCTGTAAGTAACTATCTTCTCTCAACTCCTGTTGTTTTCCTGTTGTTCTCTCTCTCTCTCTCTCTCTCTCTCTCTCTCTCTCTCTCTCTCTCTCTCTCTCTCTCTCTCATTTATCTCTTTATCTCTNAATAGAATCATATCGGTGCCTAAAAATATGTAAAATGTATTCTAACGGTGGATGAGAGGGTACAGGGAAGGTTACTCCATAGGACATGCTACAATTCCCTTCCAGGATTTGGAGAAGATATTAGATTTATGCACTTGTGTCTCGAGCAAGTGCCATGCATAGCAATTTTCCTTGATTTATTCAAGACTTAAACAGGATATAAACAAGAGTGGAGAGGAGGGTTCAACCAGTCCACTCCCATCCGCCTGCCTGCCTGCCAAATTTGAGAGAAAGGCCTTATATCTGGGTCCCAAGAGATGGTTGATAGCTCTGCCTGCTTTCCCGGGTACATTCATTGGCTAGATATTTCACATCCTGCACCCAGCCAATGTATCAGAAATACTTGAAGCAGTAGATGTATCAGTGGTTGAGTAAGTATCCGTGTGCAAATGGGGACAGTTTGCGTTGATGTGCAGATTGTGCTACAATTTTGATGTAATTACTATACTTTCAATGAATTGGACCTCCACTGAATACCTACATGTATTCATTTCATTGATGTATTTGCCGTTGGTTGTAGTCACAGAAAATCAGATTATTCTGGGATGTAAATAAAACACTGTAATAATTGATAAGATGGGCCTGTCCCGAGTGGGGCAGTGGTCTAGCTGTGCCACTAGGGAACCTGGTTCAAGTCCAGGCTCTGTCGAGAGCCGGTCGCGACCAGGATACCCATGGGGCGTCGCACAATTGGCCCAGCGTCGTCCGGGTTTGAAGGAGGGTTTGGCCGGCAGGGATGTTCCTGTCCCATAGCACTCTACCGACTCCTGTGGCTGGCCGGGCGCCAGGTTTACGGTGTTTCCTCCGACACATAGGTGCGGCTGGCTTCCGGGTTAAGCGGGCGTTGTGTCAAGAAGCAGTGCGGTTTGGCTGGGTCGTGTTTCGGAGGGACGCACGGCTCTCGAGTCCCGCATGGGAGTTTCAGCGATGAGACAAGACTGAATTTATCAATTGGAGAAACAAGGGTAAAAGTAAAAAAAGAACAAATAAAAATACAATTATTGATAAGATCTCTGAGAGAGATATAGAGGGAGAGATAGAGAAAGAGAGAGAAAACAGAAAAATAGAGAGCGTCCGAGAGAGCAGAGAGATTAGAAAGCAAAGAGAGAAAGATACTCTCTCAGATTCTCAACCAGGTATCCCCGGCCGCCACACAGGAAGAAGAGGGACTAAGCTAATCCTCCCAAAGAGTCATGGGAAATTGCATTATGGCTGCTTCAGCACAAGAGGCTGGGTCGTGGCCTCCAGCCAAGCAAGAGTGCCCAAACAGATGCTACTTGTAAAAGCCTTGCTCGCACAGAGGGCGTGCGTTCCCTACCAGGCACACCCGGGCCCCTAACAGACAGCTTATTACACAGCAGATGGGGGCCAGGCCAGCTAGCACTCCTGTCAAGGGGGCACAGAGGCCGTGGGGGGAGTAGAAGGGTGAAGAGAGTAGAGGAAGAGGAGGGGGTAGGGGGGTGTGGGGGATTAGAGTGAGGTAGAGTGAGGAGAGGGAGGGGAGGAAGGGAGGAGAGAGAAGAAGGCCTGGTACTGGTTCTGGCAAGGGAGAGGGAGGGAGGGAGGGAGAACCATGTGTACATCTGATGGACCTTGCTGGACCCCTGATGGACCCTGCCAGAGAGGAGAGAGTTTTACACCTGAAATTAACATTTTACAGAGGTCGGTTCTCTCGTTAACAATCCCAGAGTGGAAGAGCGGAAGGAGGGAAGGAGGGGATAGATGAGAGCTTTTAAAGGGAAGGAGGGAGAAATTAGTTCCCTGTCGATGCTGAGTCAAACGTGAATAAGAGCTATGAGATAACAGAACCTCTGCTCTAGGCCAGGTCTACCTGTCTGCCTGTCTGTCAGTCTTTCAGTCTGTCTGTCTGTCTGTCTGTCTTAACCAGACAGACTCCACCCACCAACCACACCATCATCACCAGTGTGATCAAATGTAAAATAATGAAAACTGTCATCCAATGAGAATAATATCATAGTCGATGCATCAAAAAATAATATTGTAATGGGGTAATCTATAAATAAACTCATTAGATAATTACATTGTGATGAACACGTACAGGCTAAATCCAACATCAACATCCCTTCTTATTTGAATAAAAAATAACAAAATGTTAAACAAGACATCTTCAAAAAACAAAGTACAGTACAAATAGCTATCGTTCCTTGTACAATCCGAGCTTTTTGAATGACTGAGTGAAATTGCATATTAATGAGCCATTCAAATTTGTTTTCCCTCCTATTTCCATAGCGTCAGAATTAATGTTTTTCCACAGCTTTGCGTTGAGAGTTGGCACAGCCGCCACGCACACAAAAGGGGAGTGATGGAATGATATTGCTTCTCTCTCTTTAGTTCACGCAGAGGTTACCTGCCTGCGGGCACACAGATTTGATTAGCTTTCTGTTTTACAGCAGAAAATCTAATGGTGGAGGGTATATAACTCTGGAAATGTACGGCTACTGTGAGAGAAAATAGCTTTGTCTCCTTCCCCGGTTACAGACGGGAACCCGTTCGTTCGGGCCCATGGGCTGGGACTCCTGTCAATATGCTAAGATGGAAAATCTGAGATTTCCTTGCTTTTCTTTGGACTTCACTTCTTTCTTTATCTAGATTACTAAGGTTGTGGTTGCAGTCAAGTAATGTGCTGTTTCTTCCATTTAAATAACTTCCTCTACTGCAGTCACTGTTTTAGTCACTGCTTTAGTCACTGTTTTAGTCACTGCTTTAGTCACTGTTTTAGTCACTGCTTTAGTCACTGTTTTAGTCACTGTTTTAGTCACTGTTTTAGTCACTGTTTTAGTAAATGTTTTAGTCACTGTTTTAGTCACTGTTTTAGTCACTGTTTTAGTCACTGCTTTAGTCACTG
>QNTS01002344.1:46470-58545 GCA_003317085.1 Hucho hucho | reverse complement strand
ATACGTTCCTCTCCAGCTGTATGAGTTGTAAATACGTTCCTCTCCAGCTGTATGAGTTGTAAATACGTTCCTCTCCAGCTGTATGAGTTGTAAATACGTTCCTCTCCAGCTGTATGAGTTGTAAATGCGTAATTTATGAAGCAGGCCCTAAGCATAGGAGTAAGTAGGCCTTCAGTTAATATTTATACACCTTTCCCAAACAGTATTATTACAATATTGATATGGGTTAAAATGCCATTAAGTGAGTCCCAAATTGAACCCTATTCCCAATATGATGCACTACTTTTGACCAGGGCCCATAGGGAATAGGGTTCATGGGGAATAGGGCTCATAGGGAATAGGGCCCTAAGGGAATAAGGCCCATAGGGAATATGGCCCATAGGAAATAGGGCTCATAGGGAACAGGGCCCATAGGGATTAGGGCGCATAGGGAATAGGATGCTATTTGGAGCAGGCAAGTCATTGTTGTGTTTTTTGTTCACTCAGGTTCCCTTTATCTTAATATTAGGTTTTGGTTGAAGATCTGATAACTCAGTATCAGAAATATGCAAAAGAAGAGAAAATAAATAAATACTTTTTCACAGCACTGTATTTACTGAACAAAAATATAAGCGGAACATGTAAAGTGTTGGTCCCATGTTTAATGAGCTGAAATAAAAGATTCCAGAAAATGTCCATACGCACAAAAAGATTATTTCTTTCAAAATGTTGTACACAAATTTGTTTACATCACTGTTAGTGAGCATTTCTCCTTTGCCAAGATAATCCATCCACCTGACAGGTGTGGCATATCAAGAAGCTGATTAAATAACATGATCATTACACATGTGCACCTAGGGTTCTCCCGAGTGGCGCAGCAGTCTAAGGCTCTGCATTGCAGGGATTGAGGCTTCACTATAGACCCGGGTTTAATCCCGGGCTGTGTTACAGCCGGCCGCGACCGGGAGACCCATGAGGTGGCGCACAATTGGCCCAGCCCTGTCCAGGTTAGGGGAGGGTTTGGCCGGCCCAGGATGTCCCGTTCCATCATGCTCTAGCGAGTCCTGTTGCGGGTCCGGGCGCATGCATTATGACACGGTCGCCAGTTGTACGGTGTTTCCTCCAACACATTGATGCGGCTGGCATCCGGGTTAAGCGAGCAGTGTGTCAAGAAGCAGTGCGGCTTGGCAGGGTCGTGTTTCGGAGGACGCACGCTCGACCTTCACCTCTCCTGAGTCCGTATGGGATAAGACTGTCTCTACCAATTGGATATCTCGAAATTGGAGCGAAAAAAGGGTATAACATTTTTTTAATAAAAAATGGTTCTTATCCCAAAATATTATCATCCAAGTCCCTAACTTTTTTTTATGATATCTATGACCAACATAATCATATCTGTATTCCCAGTCATGTGAAATCCATAGATTAGGGCCTAATGAATTCATTTAAATGAACTGATTTCATTATATTAACTGTAACTCAGTCAAATCTTTGAAATTGTTGGATGTTGTTCAGTGGATTGGAGATTGGAAGAAAAACTACTTTTAATAGTATCCTTATGTGTTCTCAAACAGATTTCAAAGTGGAAATGAGTGGTTGACTTTCCTTGAAAATGTGGTTGCCTTAGCAACACTGCTTTTATTTCATTTTTACACGGCTACAGGTAGTTTAATAGACGCACAATAGATGTGATGAAGATGATGATGAAGATGAAGATGAATGCTGGTTGTAATAAGTATTCCTCCTGAGGTTGGTTGTTGCCGAACCCGGGAAATTAACCAAACCCAAACCCTTCTCTCGCCAACCTCCCGATTTGGACTATGTCCCCGAACTGCTCCTATTTTTGCTGGTGCTGCAACCAGGGGTTAACAAAATTAAATGTAAATGTATGGCTAGAGAGGCTCTTCAAACCCTTCAGACCCCTCAGAGTTCTCCTGGGCTGAGCAGTGTATAGGGATCTGGGATAACAAATGGAGGAGGGCTTTTACCTCAAATCCCAGGTGCAATACCATAGCCCTACTCCTAGACAAAGTACTTACCCTGCATGGCATGCTTCACTGGGTTATGCTTAGTCCTATTTTATGAATGTATACATTTTTCATGGATAAGGAACCATGGTAAGTGAATAATTATGCTAATAATGTTTTTATGGTGAGATAAAAGGAGGGAGGGAAACAAAATGACATACCATACAATTTAAATCAAATATATGAATGATGGCGCCGGAGGCGAAGGCTGCCGTCTTATCGCCTCTTAACCAACCATCCTATTTTGTTTGTTTTTTCACGTTGTTCGTAACTTGTTTTGTACATAATGTTGCTGCTACCGTCTCTTATGACTGAAAAGAGCTTCTGGACATCAGAACTGCAATTGCTCACCTCAAACTGAATGAAGAGTTCTTCTTCAATGAGTCGGACGGGAGGGATATACTACAAACACCCAACCAGGCCCAGATCCCCATGATTCGCTGGTTTAGGAAACAGAGATTTTGAGGCAAAAGATCAGGGTGCCGTGTGAGGATCAGGCAAGATTGTGGCTAATCTTCCCTTGCCCTTCGTCCTGCTAGCTAACGTTCAATCGCTGGAAAATAAGTGGGCCGAACTGAAAGCATGTATATCCTGCCAACTGGACATTTAAAACTGTAATATCTTATGTTTTACAGAGTCGTGGCTAAACGACGACATTAAGAACATACAGCTGGCAGGTTATACACTCCATCGGCAGGACAGAACAGCCACCTCTGGTAAAACACGGGGTTGGGGCCTTTGCATATATGTAAACAACAGCTGGTGCACGATATCTAAGGAAGTCTCAAGGTTTTGCTCGCCTGTCTACGAAGAGAGATTTCATCTGCATTTTTCATGGCTGTCTACATACCACCACAGACCGATGCTGGCACTAAAACCTCGCTCAATGAGCTGTATACCGCCATAAGCAAAGAGGAAAATGCTCACCCAGAGGCAGCAGTCTTAGTGGCCGGGGATTTTAATGCAGGGAAACTTAAATCAGTTTTACCTTATTTCTATCAGCATGTCAAATGTGCAACCAGAAGGAAAACAATTCTAGACCACCTTTACTCCACACAGAGACACGTACAAAGCTCTCCCTCACCCTCCATTTGGCAAATCTGACCATAATTCTATCCTCCTGATTCCTGCTTACAAGCAAAAGTTAAAGCAGGAAGCACCAGTGACTCGGTCTATAAAAAAGTGGTCAGATGAAGCAGATGCTAAACTACAGGACTGCTTTGCTAGCGCAGACTGGAATTTGTTCTGGGATTCTTTTGATGGTATTGAGGATTTTTATCAATAAGTGCATCGAGGACGTCGTCCCCACAGTGACTCTATGCACATACCCGAATCAGAAGCCATGGATTACAGGCAACATTCGCACTGAGCTAAAGGGTAGAGCTGCCTCTTTCAAGGAGGGGGACTCTAACCCGGAAGCTTATAAGAAATCCCGCTATGCCCTCCGACGAACCATCAAACAGGCAAAGCATCAATACAGGACTGAGATCGAATCGTTCTACACCGGCTCCGACGCTCGTCGGATGTGGCAGGGCTTGCAAACTATTACAGACTACAAAGGGAAGCACAGCCGAGAGCTGCCCAGTGAAACAAGCCTAACAGACGAGTTAACCTCTTGTTTCCTGAATTTCCGCCTGTCGGACGTGCCCAAAGTAAACTGCCTGTTACTCAGGCCCAGAAGCTAGGATATGCACATAATTAGTAGTATTGGATAGAAAACACTCTGTTTCTAAAACTGTTAAAATAATGTCTGTGAGTATAACAGAACTGATATGGCAGGCGAAAACCAGAGGGAAATCCATCCTAGAAAATGTGTTTCTGTGAGCTGGCTCATTTTCCAATGGGTTGCTATAGGACATGCTTAACTACTTAGGGAGTAGCAGCGCCAAATTCAAAATCCAAAAGTTGAATTATTAAACATTCATCAATATACAAGTGTTGCATAGTCATCAAAAGCTCTGCTTCTTGGCAATATCACAGCATTGTCAGATTTCAAAAAGGCTTTACGGCGAAAGCACAACATTTGATTGTTTGAGGATAGCACCTCATATATTTTCCACATTAGCATAAATTCATATCCAGCGCGGGTCACACAAAACCCATATAAGAGCTAAAAAATATCACTTACCTTTCNGCGCGCTAGCGGGCCGCTCCCGACACTACCCGGTGAAATGTAAGGCGCCAAATTCAAAATCCAAAAGTTGAATTATTAAACATTCATCAATATACAAGTGTTGCATAGTCATCAAAAGCTCTGCTTCTTGGCAATATCACAGCATTGTCAGATTTCAAAAAGGCTTTACGGCGAAAGCACAACATTTGATTGTTTGAGGATAGCACCTCATATATTTTCCACATTAGCATAAATTCATATCCAGCGCGGGTCACACAAAACCCATATAAGAGCTAAAAAATATCACCTACCTTTCAAAGAACTTCTGCTGAGGGCTTCCCAAGTGTCCAATGAAGACATCCAATGGTTCTTTTGTTAGAAAAAGTCATTTATTATATCCATAAATCTCAGTTTGGTTGGCGCGTTATGATCATAAAATCCACCGTTGAGTCGCCCATTGAACCGTGAAGAGAACACGTTCAAATTATACCTACAAACTTTCTACAAACAAATCGAACATCATTTTTAATGTATCCTTAGGTATCCTTTTATGTATATTTACTGTAATATTTCAACCGGACGATAACGTGAACAATAGGAAAGGAAAATAAAGTGGGGCGCGCTCACACTCTCGCGCCCGTCAAACGTTGTTGACAAAAGTAGTCGCTTCACTACTTCCTCTTCCTATCTGTTCTGCTTAGTGCTACAGCTTCCAGACTCTGTATAAAGACTGTTTACATCTAGTGGAATCCATAGGTACTGCAGTCTCAGTCCTAGTTAAAATACAAATGAATAGGCAGCCTGGAGAAGGTCATTAACAAAAAAAACTGCAAATCCGGATGTATTTTTCTCGGGTTTTCTCCTTCTATATCAGTTCTGTTATACTCACATACATTATTTTAACACTTTTAGAAACTTCAGAGTGTTTCCTATCCAATAGTACTAATTATGTGCATATCCTATTGTCTGGGCCTGAGTGGCAGGCATTTTACTTTGGGCATGCCAGACTCTCCAAAATGTCACCTCTGCTGCCGCTCCCTAAGAAGTTAAATCCAGCTTCCACTAGATGACAACAGTCTTTAGACAAGGTTTCATTGATTGTCTTGCTTGGACACTTCGGATTACCATCAGCAGAAGATCTTCAAAGGTAAGCAATTTATTTTAGCTCTTTTTATGTGTTTTGTGACACCCGCGCTGGTTTTATTATTATGCTAATGGTGGAAGTACACGGGGCGCTGTCCTCAGACAATCAAATGTTATGCTTTCGCCGTAAAGCTTTTTTGAAATCTGACAACGCTGTGAGAAGCTTTTGAAGAGTGTGCAACACTTGTATTTCCATTAATGTTTTATATTACTATTTTGTAATTTGAATTTGGCGCTGTCCAGCTTCACCGGATGTTGTCGATTTTGATCCTGTTCATGGGATCCGAGCGCTAAGAGGTTAAATAACTTCTATGCTCGCTTCGAGGCAAGTAATACTGAAACATGCACGAGAGCATCAGTTGTTCCAGATGACTGTGTGATCACGCTCTCCGCAGCCGGTGTGAGTAAGACCTTCAAACAGGTCAACATTCACTAGGCCGCAGGGCCAGACGGATTACCAGGACGTGTACTCCGAGCATGCGCTGACCAACTGGCAAGTGTCTGAGTCTGTAATAATAATGTTTCAAGCAGACCAACATAGTCCCAAGAACACTAAGGTTGTTATGTTTGTTCCTTGTATAATGACAAGCCGGGCGTAGGTTTAACTACTTTTAATGAATATATACTTCAGACAGAAAACTTCTTGTTTAGCCATGCAAGGCATTCTTCAACCACCTGCCCCGCCCGCATAGCCTGCTGGGTAACGTAGTCTAAATGTTATTAACACATAACAACACATCTTCCTTCCTTTAAAATATAACTACTTTTCTATGTACCTACACATGTCACATCACATTTGTTTACTCAACCTGCATAACACGCAATTTTCAATAACACACATTTCTTTCCCCCAATTTTTTTTTTACATTGCTCTCATCACTTAATAGGCAATAAACATATTCTGATGTAGTATTATAATTTTTTTCAACTAAATATAGTCTGTCCAACAATACTCTATTGTGGCTCTATTTCTTTTCACATAAACAAAACAGTCCAGGTGCCCCTTTTTTTATTTATTTTTTAGCAATTCTCAATAAGCCTTTCAGGGGCTCTGACAGTCCTTTTTGGTCGTTCTGCAGAAGTGCTTCCTGAAACAGTTGGACAGCATTCGCTGTCAGTCAGGGTGTTCTGACTGAATTGTCAATATCTAAAGGCATTTGACGCTTCAGCAGTATCCTCCTGGTGATCCTCAGTCCCTTGAGTAAATGGCTGAAGCCTTAGATCCCCTCTGTTTCGTCTCAGTTGTGATCCATGCTCCATTTGGATCTCATAGGATCGCGGTGCAACTTCTCTCTGCACACACCCTTGCTGCATCCAGGTTCCTGTAGTGATGTCAGGTTTCAGTTCAGGTAAGTGTCTTGCACTTTTGTCGTGCCGCTGTTTTTGTTTGTCTTTCTGTTTTTCCTTCACGAGTTTGACTTTGTGACCATCTCTGGGTGTTAGCAAATCCTCACACCCCATCAACATTTGTGCAGGTAAAAGTCCGTTCTGCAGCAGTGGGCTGCGGTAGATTATCAGATTTTGTGGGAAATCCTCCTTTCCATGCCTTTTTCATCAGACCTTTGACAATTTTGACTGAACTCTCTGCTAAGCCGTTGGACCTTGGGTAGCTGGGGCTGGAGGTGTTGTGCCGGAATCCCCAGTCGTTAGCGAACGATCGGAATTTGGAACTTGAGAACTGCGGGCCATTGTCCTAGTACAGTTCAGACGCAACCCCATGTCTTGCAAAAGACTTCAAAGATTTCAGGTAGGTGATTACAGCTTTGCTGGAAGGAAGTTGGTGGTGTTGCTACTTCAGGGTAGTTTGATAAGTTGACTGCCATTGCAGTCAAAAAGGTCAACTCCAACTTTGTAGTAGGGTCTGTTGGGTACTGGATGAGGCATCAGCGGCTCTGCTTGCTGCTTTGGCCAGTAGGTCAAACACAGTTCACATGAAGCAGTGGTCTGCCTGATTTCCTGGTTCATTCTTGGCCAGTACATTACTTCTCGTGCTCGTCGTTTGCATTTTTCCTCGCCCAAGTGGCCCTTGTGTATTTTGTGTAGCATTTATTTTCCTAGTGTCATGGGAATGACAATCTTGTTGCCTTTGAACACTATGTCATCCACAATGGTGAGCTCTGCTCTGCACATCCAGTAATCCTGTATTCTCCTTGGACAGTTGTTTTTCTGTGCGGGCCATCCAATCAGTGTTGTTTCTTTCAACTCTGTCATTGTTTGGTCAGCTGCGGTCTCTCTTTTGATCTGCTCCATTCTCTCAGAAGACACAGGAAGTGATGCTATGATCATGTCGACGTAGGCCTGAATCTCAGTGTTTTTCGGTGTGTCGAGGCTCTCTTTCTTGTCGACTGCTCGAGAAAAGAGTGTCGACGGCGAACATGAACTTTCCCGGGGTATAGATCATCTTCACATCATACTTTTGCAGTCTGATCAACATTCTCTGGATTCTCATTGGACAATCATTCAGTGGCTTAGACATGATTGACACCAATGGTTTGTGGTCGGTTTCTACTTCAAAGTCTTGTCCGTAGACGTATTGGTGAAACCTTTTGCAAGCGTATGTGCTCGCTAGTAGTTCTTTCTCTATTTGTGCAAACCTTGTCTCTGCGCCTGTCAAGGCTCTGGACGCATAAGCGACGGGTTGCCATCTTTTGTCATGCTGTTGCAGAACAACTGCTCCCAGGCCAAACTGTCACGCGTCTGCAGAAATCCTTGTGCTTTTCTCTGGATCATAGAACCTGAGCACAGGCTCTTCTGTGATTGTCTTCTTTAGGTTTTTGAAGCAGTTTTCCTGTTCATGGGACCATTCCCATTCATTTTTCTGTTCCAGAAGACATCTGAGTGGACTGTGCTGACAGTTGAGGTATGAACTTTGCAAGGTAGGTGATCATGCCAATGAAGTGTCTCACGTCGTCCTTGTTCTTCTGGCGCTCCATGTTGTTGATGGCTGATGTTTTCCTCGGGTCTGGTTTGACTCCATCCTCTGAAAGTACGTCTCCCACGAAGGTAAATGTTTTCACACCAAACTCACATTTGTCCTTGTTTACTTTTAGGTTGACCTTCCGTGTCAGGTCCAGCACTTGTCTCACTCTCGCGTCGTGTTCTTCTTTTGTGGACCCCCAGACGATGATGTCATCCATCATGGTCTCCACTCCAGGAATGTGCTCGAAGATCATGTGGATTGTCTTGTGGTAGACCTCTGATGCTGAGAGAATCCCATATGGTAGACGAAGAAATCTGTACCTGCCCTCAGGTGTGTTGAATGTGCATAGCCTTGAGCTTGCATCGTCTAGCTTCATTTGCCAGAATCCTGATGAGGCATCAAGCTTACTGAACCACTTTGCTCCAGCAAACTGCGACATTATCTCTTCTCTGGTTGGCAACTTGAAATGCTCTCTTTTGATTGCTTTGTTGAGATCTCTCGGGTCTAGACATATCCTGAGATCGCCGTTCTTTTTCACCACAATAACCAGTGAGCTTACCCAGTCTGTAGGTTCATCCATTTTTGTGATGACGTCCATCTTTTCTATGCGTCCGAGTTCCTCCTTGAACTTTTTCCTCAATGCAAATGGAATTTTTATGCATGCATGCACAACTGGAGTAATTTTGTCATCGGTACATATTTTGTGTTCTCCTGGTAAACATCCAAGACCCTCAAACACATCCTCATACTCAGTCAGTAGCGATTCTTGGTCATTTTCAGTCTGTGATGTGACTACATACACTCTTTTCAACAAATTCAGCTTTTCACATGCATTGATTCCTAAAATAGCCTTTACACTCTTTTCCACGATCAGCAGCTGTGTTCTTTTCCTTTGTGCTGTAAAGTTGCTATGCAGCTTCCTTTGACTGGTACGTTCTCCGCAGTATAACCAGTAACCTTCATTTTCACTGGGTGTATTTTTCTCTTCACCTTCAGTGTTTTGTAGTCATCCAGCGACAACAGGTTTTACCTATGCCCCAGTATCAAGCTTGAATGGTATTACAGTTTCATTCACAGTCAATGGAACAACCCATTCAGCTTTTACTGCATTGCATATTTCCACAGAATCAGCTGCTCGACACATATTCACTGCTTTATCCAAAGTTAAATCTTGCTCACGCAGCAATCTCTCCTTGAGTCCATTATCAAGTATGCCACAGATTATCCTGTCTTTCACTAGTGAGTCTTTCAGATTTTCAAATTCACACGTTTTGCTCAGTGTGTTCAGCTCAGCCAAAAACTCACTGTTTCTGATCATGAGAGAAAAACTTGTATTTCTCAAACGTGACGTTCTGCTTGGTACAAAGTACTCCTCAAATTTAGCCATTAGCACAGTCAATGTCAAGTTTGCCTCGTCTTGCTGAAAGCTATTGTAAATGTCCAATGCATCCTCTCCAATCACATGCAGAAAAATGGAAGCTTTCAATTTGTCATCATCTCCCTCTGCTCCACTGGCTGCTAGATAGATATTGAATCTCTGCTTGAAACATTTCCAATTGTCAGCTAGATTGCCTGTTAACTGCAGAGGAGTAGGAAGACTAAGCCTATCCATGACGGAAAACCGGAAGAGTGTAAATGTCTCTTACTTCAGTATGTTGCTCATCAACTTGCTCGTCAAAAGAATCCAATGCAGCCTCGCTCTCACTGCTGTCACTCTCGCTGCTGCGGCTCGCTGCCCTCGCTCTTACAAGCTAGCTACGTTGGTTTATCTACATCTAGCTACATTGGTTTATCTACACCCGGCTATGTTGGTTTATCTATAGCTACGTTGGTTTATCTACATCTAGCAACGTTGGTTTATATATAGCTACGTTGGTTTATCTACAAATAGCTACTTTAGTTTATATATAGCTATATTGGTTTATCTACACATAGCTATGTTGGTTTATATACACCTAGCTATATTGGTTTATCTACATCTAGCAACGTTGGTTTATCTATAGCTACATTGGTTTATCTATAGCTATGTTGGTTTATCTACAAATAGCTACTTCAGTTTATATATAGCTATGTTGGTTTATCTACACATAGCTATGTTGGTTTATCTACACCTAGCTACATTGGTTTATCTACACCCAGCTATGTTGGTTTATCTATAGCTATGATGGTTTATCTATAGCTGTTTTGGTTTATATACACCTAGCTACGTTGGTTTATCTACACCTTGCTACATTGGTTTATCTACACCTAGCTACATTGGTTTACCTACACCTAGCTACGTTGGTTTATCTACACCTAGCTATGTTGGTTTATCTACACCCAGCTATGTTGGTTTATCTATAGCTATGATGGTTTATCTATAGCTGTTTTGGTTTATATACACCTAGCTACGTTGGTTTATCTACACCTTGCTACATTGGTTTATCTACACCTAGCTACATTGGTTTACCTACACCTAGCTACGTTGGTTTATCTACACCTAGCTATGTTGGTTTAACTATAGCTACAATGGTTAACCTACATCTAGCTACGTTGGTTTATATACACATAGCTACGTTGGTTTATCTATAGCTACGTTGGTTTATCTACAAATGGCTACATTGGTTTATCTATAGCAATGTTGTTTTATCTACACCTATCTATGTTGGTTTATCTACATATAGCTACATTGGTTTATCTACACCTAGCGACGTTGGTTTATCTATAGCTTTGTTGGTTTATCTATAACTTTGTTTGCTTACCTATACATTGCTACGTTGGTTTATCTATAGCTACGTTGGTTCATCTACACCTAGCTAAGCTGGTTTATCTACACCTAACTACGTTGGTTTATCTACACCTAGCTACTTTGGTTTATCTATAGCTACATTGGTTTATCTATAGCTATGTTGGTTTATCTACACCTAGCTACGTTGGTTTATCTATAGCTATGTTGGTTTATCTACACCTAGCTACGTTGGTATATCTATAGCTACGTTGGTTTTCTACAGCTAGCTAAGCTGGTTTATCTACACCTAGCTACATTGGTTTATCTGAACCTAGCTATGTTGGTATATCCATAGCTACGTTGGTATATCTACACCTAGCTACATTGGTTTATCAAAAGCTACGTTTGTTTATCTACACATATCTATGTTGGTTTTTCTACACCGAGCTAAGTTGTTTTATCTGCACCTAGCTATGTTGGTTTATCTACACCTAGCTATGTTGGTTTATCTACACCTAGCTATGTTGGTTTATCTACACTTAGCTACGTTGGTTTATCTATAGCTACGTTGGTTTATCTACACCTAGCTATGTTGGATTATCTGCACCTAGCTTTTTTTTTTATCTACACCTAGCTACGTTGTTTTATCTACACCTAGCTATGTTGGTTTATCTACACGTAGCTACGTTGGTTTATCTAAGAATAGCTAAGTTGACTTATCTACACCTAGCTATGTTGGTTTATCTACACATAGCTACATTGGTTTATCTATAGCTATTTGTTTTATCTACATCTAGCTACGTTGGTTTATATACACCTAGCTACGTTGGTTTATATACACCTAGCTACGTTGGTTTATCTACACGTAGCTATTTTGGTTTATCTACACCTAACTACTTTTGTTTATCAACACCTAGCTATGTTGGTTTATCTACATCTAGCAACGTTGGTTTATATATAGCTACGTTGGTTTATCTACAAATAGCTACTTTAGTTTATATATAGCTATATTGGTTTATCTACACATAGCTATGTTGGTTTATCTACACCCAGCTATGTTGGTTTATCTACATCTAGCAACGTTGGTTTATCTATAGCTATGTTGGTTTATCTACAAATAGCTACTTTAGTTTATATATAGCTATGTTGGTTTATCTACACATAGCTATGTTGGTTTATCTACACC
>QNTS01002344.1:27419-40179 GCA_003317085.1 Hucho hucho | reverse complement strand
CATCCCATCGGCTGGGAGGATGATGATGTCTTCTGGAGAGAAGGTTTAGGCTACTATCCCCATCCCATCGGCTGGGAGGAAGATGATGTCTTCTGGAGAGAAGGTTTAGGCTACTACCCCCATCCCATCGGCTGGGAGGATGATGATGTCTTCTGGAGAGAAGGTATTGGCTCCTACCCCCATCAGCTGGGAGGCAGAGGATGTCTTCTGCAGAGAAGGTATTGGCTCCTACCCCCATCAGCTGGAAGGCAGAGGATGTCTTCTGCAGAGAAGGTTTAGGCTCCTACCCCCATCCCATTATTGTGTTTGTACAGAAAACATCACAAAAAAGGTTAATTCTCTGCTTGACTAGATCACATTACCTTATTTTATTTGTATCAACATAAAAAATGCAAAGTAAACACTGATGTGAAATTGCTATTAATCAAGTATTGTATTCAGACTGGGTTGACATCAGCTTCCTCTCTTCTTGCCATGATGTTAACTATTAAAGCATGTCTTTATACTAAAAATCTAATAAAATTGTATTGTGTCACATGCGCCGAACACAATAGGTGTAGACCAGACTGTGAAATGCTTACTTACAAGCCATTAACCAGCAATGCAGTTCAAGAAATAGAGTTAAGAAAAGTTTGACTAAATAAACTAAAGTAAAAAATGTGTATAAAATCTAAAAGTAACACAAGAAAATTACATAACAATAATGAGGCTATATACAGGGGGTACCAGTACCGAGTCAACTTGCGTGGGTACAGGTTAGTTGAGGTAATTTGTAAAGTGACTATGCATAGATAAGGTATGCGAATTGGAGTGGGTCTAGGGTTTCCAACATGATGGTCTTGATGTGAGTCATGACCAGCCTTTCAAAGCACTTCATTGCTTCCGACGTGAGTGCTATGGGGCGGTAATCACTTAGGCAGGTTACCTTCGCTTTCCTCTGCACAGGGACTATGGTGGTCTGCTTGAAACATGTAGGTATTACAGACTCTGTCAGGGAGAGGTTGAAAATGTCAGTGTAGACACTTGCCAGTTGGTCCGCACATGCTTTGAGTACACATCCTGGTAATCCATCTGGCCCTGAGGCTTTGTGAATGTTGACCTGTTTAATTAAAGGTCTTGCTCACATCGGCTACGGAGAGCGAGATCACAGACTAGTCCGGAAAAGCTGGTGCTCTCATGCATGCTTCAGTGTTGCTAGCCTCGAAGCGAGCATGAAAGGCATTTAATTTGTCTGGTAGGCTCATGTCACCGGGCAGCTCGCGGCTTGGTTTCCCTTTGTAGTCCGTAATCGTTTTCAAGCCCTGCCACATCCGACGAGGGTCAAAGCCGGTGTAGTAGTCCTGTATTGACGCTTTGCCTGTTTGATGGTTTGTCTGAGATCAATAGCGGGATTTCTTATAATCGTCTGGATTAGTGTCCTTGAAAGTGGCAGCTCTAGCATTTAGCTCGATGCGGATGTTGCCTGTAATCCATGGCTTCTGGTTGGGATATGTACGTACGGTCACTGTGGGGATGACGTCGTCGATGCACTTATTGATGAAGCCGGTGACTGAGGTGGTACAGTATACACCTCAATGCCATTGGATGAATCCCAGAACATATTCAAGTCTGTTCTAGAAAAACAGTCCTGTAGCGTAGCATCCGCGTCATCTGACCACTTCCGTATTGAGAAAGTCACTGGTACTTCCTGCTTTAGTTTTTGCTTGCAAGCAGGAGTCAGGAGGATAGAATTATGGTCAGATTTGCCAAATGGAGGCCGAGGGAGAGCTTTGTATGCATATCTGTGTGTGGAGTAAAGGTGATCTAGAGTTTTTTTTTCCTCTGGTTGCACATGTGACACGCCACTAGGAGCGTTGCTTCTGGATGAGCATTTTCTTGTTTGCTTATGGCCTTATACAGCTGGTTGAGTGTGGTCTTAGTGCCAGCATCGGTTTGTGGTGGTAAATAGACGGCTACGAATAATATAGATGAGAACTCTCTTGATAGATAGTGTGGTCTACAGCTTATCATGAGGTACTCTACCTCAGGCGAGCAATACCTTGAGACTTCTTTAATATTAGACATCACACAGCAGCAGTTATTGACAAATAGACACACACCCCCGCCCCTCGTCTTAGCAGACGTTGCTGCTCTGTCCTGCCGATGCACGGAGAAGCCAGTCTCAGTGAAACATAAGATATTACAGTTTTTAATGTCCCGTTGGTAGGATATTCTTAATCGCAGATTGTCCATTTTGTTTTCCAATGATTGCACATTGGTCATTAATACGTAGGGTCGTGTTGGTGTAATTCTTAAATGGCACTCCGCCCTCTTCCCCCTTTCGTCTTTTGACGTGGATTTGGGCCTTGTCTCGACAAAGCAGTATATCCTTTGCGAACAGACTCACACCAAAAAATCTTCATCCAGTACGAGGTGAGTAATCGCTGTTCTGACGCCCAGAAGCTCTTTTCGGTCATTAGAGACACGGTAGCAGCAACATCATGCACAAAATAAGTTACCAACAACGCGAAAAAAAACACACAAAATAGCACAGTTGGTTAGGAGCCCGTAAAATGGCAGCCATTATCACATTAAAGTTGTAAAAGACAGTAAATATTACTCCTTCCAACAGCAGGGTTAGGATACAGGGGAGGGTATTAAATGGAGAAGCTGAGCCACCTCCAGCGACAAATATTTGTTAGATATAAATCTCCCTTTAGCCAGGTATGAAGGTTCCCCAAACGAACCTACCAGACACACACAGAGAGAGACAACTCCAGCCCAGCTGTGCTTTAATGTAGGTTTAAATAGACCTAGATGTTGCAGTGTAAATAAAGTGAAAGCTGTCCAAGACCCCATGACATTTACCATGGCCAATATTCAGTCGCTGCTTGACATATTAGTCATGTTGGAACTCTCTGTATACAGGGATCATAGACTTCCATAGGTTATATTATGAGGGTGAAAGATGTGAAGGCGACGCTAGTTTCTCCTTGTGTGGTAACTGTATTGATGAACCATACAACACGGAGACGTTAAAATGGAGCTAAATTTACCATTTTATAGCCATATCTATACAGTCTATCTCTATGGTGTATTTTACCTTGACTCCTTAAACCTTTCCTTTGGACCTAGCAGCACAAAGTGAACTCTCTCTCTCTCTCTCTCTCTCTCTGGTGGGCTCTCTCTGGTAGGCAACAAGTTACAGTATATCCACTGTAATCCTTCTGACGTGTGTGTGTGTGTGTGTATCATCTTGTTATTGTAATCTTAGCCGTAGAGCCAGGAAGCCCTAAGCTATACGCTACAGAAATTACTTCTACCCCATTACTGCCTCACAAAGCCATGGTATCCATGGAGATACCGGACATCACCTGGAACCTGTCATCCAGAGCCCAATCTGGCGATGGCCAACGTGACCCCCTCCTTCCCTCCTCCTCTCCTCTCCTCTCCTCCTCCTCTCCTCTCCTCCACCTCTCCTTCCCTCCTCCTCTCCTTTCCTCCACCTCTCCTTCCCTCCTCTTCTCCTTTCCTCCACCTCTCCTCTCCTTCTCCCCTCCTTCCCTCCTTCCCTCCACCTCTCCTTCCCTCCTCCTCTCCTTCCCTCCTCTTCTCCTCCCCTCCACTTCTCCTTCCCTCCTCCTCTCCTTCCCTCCACCTCTCCTTCCCTCCACCTCTCCTTGCTTCCACCTCTCCACCCCTCCACCTCTCCACCTGTCCATCTCTCCTTCTCTCCACCTGTCCTTCTCTCCATCTCTCCTTAACTCCACTCCATTAGCAACACTAGGGATAATGAGGACACATTTGGAGCTTGGCGGATGGCACCACGATCAGGGTGCACTGTACTTTTGTCCGAAAAAAAGCCTTGTCCTGTGTGTGCTGCATTGGTCAGACTGGAGGAGCAGATTGATACTCTGGTGGAATGTATGTGGGTATGTGTGTGTGTGTGTACGTGTTTGTGTGCCTGTCTGTGTGTGTGTCTGTGTGTATGTGTGCGCGTGTGTGTCTGTGTGTGTCTGTGTGTCTGTCTGTCTGTCTGTGTGTGTGACTGTCTGTCTGTCTGTCTGTCTGTCTGTCTGTGTGTGTCTGTGTGTTTTGTGTGTGTGTGTGTGTGTGTCAGTGTGTTCTAGAGGAGGGCACAGTGACCTGGTGTTCCCCTATCCTTCAAGAAAACCAGCAATGACAATAATCCTTCCCTCCACTTATCCTTCTCCAGCAAGGATTGTTTTAAGGTGGAGATATGGTTCTTCTGTTCTAGTCAAGCACAATGCTCTTGGTTGGTCATCTATCAACAAGATTATTGAAAAAAACATACTTATTTTATTTCATAATATACACCATTTAAAACAGCCAAACTCTATTCACAACAGTATTCAGTTGGTAAGAGAGACATTCAGTCAATACCAGGAATAGATTGTCCACCATCTATGTGTTATCCAGACAGAATAGAGAAATAGGCCAAATAACATTTAGATTCAGAACAATAAGACATGGACTAATTTATCTGATGAAACCAGAAACCTTTCTAAATAAGAAAATCGAACAATACTTTAAACCATTTAAATATAATACATGGGAAAGTTGTGCTGGACTTTGGTAGATGAAGAATCAAACTATCTTTTTAGATTGTTAGAGTATTTATCTGGTCAATATGTTAGTGTATTATGTCTGTTTGTAACAGTGCAAAAAATGTGATCGTATTATAAATTGTTTTTTAATGTTGAAGGACTGTTGGAAGATTAGTCCAAATGAGGACTAAAAGAGATCCTAATTTAATCAAATCCAATCAATCCTCCCCTCCACCTCTCCTCCCCTCCACCTCTCCTCCCCTCCAACGCTCCTTCCCTCCACCTCTCCACCTCTCCTCCATCCTCCACCTCTCCTCCATCCTCCACCTCTCCTCCATCCTCCACCTCTCCTTCCCTCCATCTCTCCACCTCTCCACCTCTCCTCCCTCCAGCTCTCCTTCCCTCCACCTCTCCACCCCTCCACCCCACCACCTCTCCTTCCCTCCACCTCTCCACCTGTCCATCTCTCCTTCCCTCCACATCTCCTTCTCTCCTTAACTCCACTCCATTAGCACCACTAGGGATAATGAGAACACATTTTGCGCTTGGCGGATGGCACCACAATCAGGGCTATTAGTTAAGACTGCTCTGACCTAAAAACCTGGATGCTATTGGGGTAATTTGAATGGCAAATAGCCCAGTATTTCCTTTGGTGCACTGTGCTTTTGTCAGACAAAAAGCCTTGTCCTGTGTGTGTGTCTGCATGGGTCAGAATAGAGGAGCAGATTGATACTTTGGTGTGGTGTGTGTGTGTGTGTGTGTCTGCCTGTGCTTGCGTAAACTTGCGTGTTGTATAAGAGGGCAGAGTGACCCTGGTGTTCCCCTCTCCTTGACAAAAGCAGCAATGAGAATAATCTTTCTTGACACACGACAACCATACCGTCGACAACCATTCCCCCATCACCATAGTCACATTGGAAAAGCTGACGAGAGCATGCATTCACACACACAGCCATAGGACCCCCATGGTCCTTTGAGTTAACATGAAACACATCCCAGGAGCGCTTATTTACAGGGAAATATGGAGCTCATTGCTTTATCATTGTAACGTATACGCAGGGAGTCAGGAAGCAGGTGTAGAAGGTGAGTTTAATAATGAGAATAAGCAGATAAACAAAACAGGAGAAGCGAACTGAACATGAACAAAACCAATACTGCCTGAAGACAGGCTACTGAGGGCTAAATAAAGGGGAAGTAATTAAGGTAATGATGATGTCCAGGTGTGCATAATGATGGGGAGCAGGTGTGAGTAATGATGGTTGCCAGGTGTGAGAAATTATGGTTGCCAGGTGTGCGTAATGTCTGTTGCCAGGACCGGCAGTTAGTAGAATCACGTAGTAACCAAAAAAGTGTTCAAGAAATCAATATAAATAAATCTATATTTTTTATTTTAGATTCTTCAAAGTAGCCACCTTTGCCTTGATGACAGTTTTGCACACTGGGTCTTCCTTTTCTGTTGCGGTCCTCATGAGAGTCAGTTTCTTCATAGCGCTTGATGGTTTTTCCAGATTGACTGACCTTCATGTCTTAAAGTAATGATGGACTGTCATTTCTCTTTACGTATTTGAGCTGTTCTTGCCATAATATGGACTTGGTCTTTTACAAAATAGGGCTATCTTCTGTATACCACCCCTACCATGTCACAACAACTGATTGGCTCAAACGCATTAAGGAAAGAAATTCCACAAATTAAGACATGAAGGTTAGTCAATCTGGAAAAGTCAAGAACTTTGAAAGTTTCTTCAAGTGCAGTCGCAAAAACCATCAAGAGCCATGAAGAAATTGGCTCTCATGAGGACAGCCACAGGAAAGGAAAACAGAGTTCTCTGCTGCAGAGTTACCAGCTCAGATTGCAGCCCAAATAAATGCTTCACAGAGCTCAAGTAACAGACACATCTCAACATCAACTGTTCGGAGGAGACTGCGTTAATCATGCCTTCATGGTCAAATTGCTGCAAAGAAACCACTACTAAAGGACACCAATAATAATAAGAGACTTGATTGGGCCAATAAACACACGCAATGGACATTAGACCAGTGGGAATCTTACCTTTGGTCTGATGAGTCCAAATGTGAGATTTTTGGTTGCAACCGCCGTGTCTTTGTGAGACGCAGAGAAGGTGAACACTTCTATGCATGTTTGGTTCCCAATGTGAAGCATGGAGGAGGAGGTGTTATGATGTTGGGGTGCTTTGCTGGTGACACTGTTGGTGATTTATTTAGAATTCAAGGCACACTTAACCAGCATGGCTACCACAGCATTCTGCAGCGACATGCCATCCCGTCTGGTTTGCGCTTAGTGGGACTATTATTTATTTTAACAGGACAATGACCCAACACACCTCCAGGCTGTGTAAGGGCTATTTTACCAAAAAGTAGAGTGATGGAGTGCTGCATCAGATGACCTGGCCTCCACAATCACCCGACCTCAACCCAATTGAGATGGTTTGGGATGAGTTTGACCGCAGAGTGAAGAAAAAGCAGCTCATAGACTAATCAGCCCTTCCCCTCTGAGGGGCCAAAATGTATCTCTGTTACAGTGTCCTGTCACGATCTTGTAATGGAGTGGACCAAAATGCAGCGAGGGTTCCAGTATACATCTTTTAATTCTGGTAGTGAAACTTGCACAAAACAATAAACAACGAAACAGACCGTAACTCCTGGTGTGGTG
Source organism: Hucho hucho (assembly GCA_003317085.1). Taxonomy (NCBI): domain Eukaryota; kingdom Metazoa; phylum Chordata; class Actinopteri; order Salmoniformes; family Salmonidae; genus Hucho; species Hucho hucho. The sequence goes on along the minus strand of QNTS01002344.1, from coordinate 32,961 downwards.
TGGCGCGCGCGCGCGCACACACACACAGAAAATACAAACAATGACCCACGAAATCAGTGGGGAATTACAAACTTAAATATGGTCCCCAATTAGAGCTAACGAAACTCAGCTGCCTCTAATTGGGAACCATCAATGAAACCAAAACAAAGAAATACACCACATAGAACAAAACCCCTGATCACGTCCTGACCACAAACACCATAGAGAAGCCAAAAAAGGGCTATCTCTGGCCAGGACGTGACATGTCCAGAGGACTGACTATTGAATGAATGAATGAATGAATGACTATTTAAATAGTGTCCATGTTTGGTATCTATCTGAAACTTGTTTACTGAGGACCCAGTTGTTCGTTCAATGAGTTAGATATTTATGGACACGACCCAGTCGTTCATTCTTTATGTTCCGTCGCCATGCTCAGAGGCAATGTTCTTACCCCTTGCTTGCTAGATAGTCAGCTAGATATGGCACCACCTCTGCAGCCAGAATAACAGCAACGGAGCTGTTTTCTATTGACATTAATTTGGATACATCGGTAACAATGAGCTGATACTGCCCCATTTTGCCTGCCAAAGCTAGAGAAGTTTGCCTTCTCGTCAAGACACTCGTCAACACTGGCTGTTAATTACAAAGAGATCACAATGGACATCAAACACTAGACTAGAAGCAAATTAATGCTAGCTAGCTAGCTAGCTAAGCTTTTTCCCTGATGGACCTGCGTTTACGATCCAGTTTCAGTTGGTTTTTCTTTCTGTAACTTTGCAGGAAGTCTAAATGTGTGTAGGTGCTTATTGCATCATGATTGCAAGGTGTCCCGATATCTTTTCCATTATCTGGTTTTAATGCCCATTCTAGAATGCCCTTTTAGCCAAGCAAAAACGAGTATTCAACAATGCTGTGGTATCATTAAAATTACAAACTGAGTGGTTCGCGCCCTGAATTCTGATTGGCTGAGAGCCGTGGTATATCAGACCATATAACATAGATATGACCAAACAGTTATTTTTTACTGCTCTAATTACGTTGGTACCAGTTTATAATAGCAATAAGGCACCTCGGCGGTTTGTGGTATATGGCCAATGTACCACAGCTGAGGGCTGGATTCAGGCACTTTGTGTCACGGATCCCTCCAGAACTTTCATCACGCATATCTGTCCCCATATTCCCACTGATTAGTATTTGTAAATACAGTTGAAGTTGGAAGTTTACATACACCTCAGCTAAATATATTTAAAATCAGTTTTTCACAATTCCGGACATTTAATCCTACTAATAATTCCCTGTCTTAGGTCAGTTAGGATCACCACTTTATTTTAAGAATGTGAAATGTCAGAATAATAGTAGAGAGAATGATTTATTTCAGCTTTTATTTATTTCATCACATTCCCAGTGGGTCAGAAGTTTACATGCACTCAATTAGTATTTGGTAGAATTGCCTTTAAAATTGTTTAACTTGGGTCAAACGTTTTGGGTAGCCTTCCACAAGCTGTCCACAATAAGTTGTGTGAATTTTGGCCCATTTCTCCTGACAGAGCTGGTGTGACTGAGTCAGGTTTGTAGGCCTCCTTGCTCACACACACTTTTTCCGTTCTGCCCACACATTTTCTATATGATTGAGGTCAGGGCTTTGTGATGGGCACTCCAATACCTTGACTTTGTTGTCCTTAGCCATTTTGCCACAACTTTGGAAGCATGCTTGGGGTCATTGTTCATCTGGAAGACCCATTTGCGACCAAGCTTTAACTTCCTGACTGATGTTTCAAGAGGTTGCTTCAATATATCCACATAATTTTCTTTCCTCATGATGCCATCTATTTTGTGAAGTGCACCAGTCCCTCCAGCAGCAAAGCACCCTCACAACATGATGCTGCCACCCCCGTGCCTCACGGTTGGGATGGTGTTCTTTGGCTTGCAAGCCTCCACCTTTTTCCTCCAAACATAACGATGGTCATTATGGTGAAACAGTTCTATTTTTGTTTCATCAGACCAGAGGACATTTCTCCAAAAAGTACGATCTTTTTCCCCATGTGCAGTTGCAAACCGTAGTCTGGCTTTTTTTATGGCGGTTTTGGAGCAGTGGCTTCTTCCTTGCTGAGCGGCCTTTCAGATTATCTCAATATAGGACTCGTTTTACTGTGGATAGAGATACTTTTGTACCTATTTCCTCCAGCATCTTTACCTGGTCCTTTGCTGTTGTTCTGGGATTGATTTGCACTTTTTGCACCAAAGTACGTTCATCTCTAGGAGACAGAACACGTCTCCTTTCTGAGCGTTATGACAATGAGTGGTCCCATGGTGTTTATACTTGCGTACTATTGTTTGTTTAGAAGTCTTTGTTAAGGCCTCTAGAAGTGCAAGGTTTTTGGCGGTCCAGAAATATAGTAAAGTACTGTATTTTGTGGGGTGAAATTACAATACCATTTGAAATACAGAAATGTTTCCCTGCCCACAAGATTTTTCAGACAATGCACCATAATGTTCTTTATACTGCAGCATAATTCTTCACAGTATTTTAGTGTTGATACATTTACAAATGTACCGTATTTAATTGTAATATTCTGAAAAATTTAATTTGTATCCTTGATGTCTCTCAATCCTCACTCAGAATTGTTTGAAAAAGTTGCAAGTTGCCAATCCCACAATGCTGTGGGGTTATAGTTATGTACTGTTAAACAAAACTTGACTAGTTAAATAAAGGTTTTAAAAAAAATGGAGGGAAGGATTTACTTGGAATTTACAGTGTAATTTACTGTTTACATCTAAAATCACTCAGAGTGCTTTGCCATATATGGCAATGTACTGTAAATCATTAATATGGTGCTTTACTGTTATTTATATTGTATAATACTGGCAAAACAAAGAAAGTGTTACTGTGTATACATATCTACCAAGTTCTACAAGTTCCACCTGCAGGTTTGGGTTCTTAATTTGATTACTCTGTTGTTGCTGAGAATTATGCCTACTCTGCAGGATTTACATAAATTCACAGAAAACCCACACTAACACACAGTTATAGTAACAGCATTGCACTTTTCATGTATCCCTAATTTTGACCAGCTAATAGCCTAACCAGGTAGGTAGATAGCCACGGCAGGTAGGGCGGCTGAAAGGTTGCTGTTTCAAATCCCTGAGCTGACAAGTTAAAAAATGTGTAAATGTGCCCCCTGAGCAATGCACTTAACCCTAGTTGCTCTGGATAAGAGTGTCTGCTAAATGACTAAATGTAAAACCACCAATCTACAAACATTACCTCGGCAGACCAGTGTGAATGGACTAAATGTTCAAATCCTTTCACTGCAGGATTAATTTTGCCCGCGACATCTGTACGAATACCCCCTGACTGTCAGTCACATATCATCCATCAATATTGTATGTCTCAGAGATTACAAGTTATACTGTATGGTTTTGAATACTTGGAAAAGTGTTTTATTTTCCCTTGGTCTGGGTTTTAGAATCAGACAGCAGATCATTAACACTCTCCCGCCCACCACTTGTCACATCGTATAGAGAGTTATAGTCTGGCTTCAACAAACTTCATGGCATCAGCAAATAAATCCAGCTAACTCAAACTGCTGTTGGTCCAGGGATAACGACGACCACACACAGCATCACCTTTCTTCCATGTGTCAAACACATCTGCTAACATGTGTCCTGCGTGATCAGTAATCATTTCTTCAATATATTGCACAAGTTGTTTCACATTAAAATGAAAATAAATCAAATTGAACGTAGGTGATTTTGACGGGGATCAATGGAGAAACATGGCTGTCAAACAGTCAGTGAGATCTGAGAGGTGGTGACTAATTGCTTGCTAATTACACAGTAAATTGTCTCGTTAAGAAGACGAGTATTAGGGTCAGCTTGCACAGCAGTCTTGCAGAAGGAAGCTTTTTTTGATTTGGTGTGGGTTTAGATGTGTGCATGTTGGTGTGTGTGTGTGTCAGTGAGAATGAGAGTGAAAGTGAGTGAGAGAGTGTGAGATATAGAGAGAGAGTGAGTGAGTGAGTGAGAGAGTGAGAGTGTGAGAGAGAGTGTGAGTGAGTGAGTGAGAGAGAGAGAGAGAGAGAGAGAGAGAGAGTGAGTGAGAGTGAGAGTGAGAGAGTGAGAGAGCGAGAGAGAGAGAGAGAGAGAGAGAGAGACTGAGGTCCAAGTTGTCTACAGTAAGCATCATAGCCTGTAGTTTAACATCATGCAGCTAAAGCACTTCTGAAGCTTAAATGTGAATAATGAGTAGAGTTGGAGACATTAGCTCCCTCCCTCCCTCCCTCCCTCCCTCTCTGTAGCGGAGCTCCATCATCCTTTGTTTGCCTTAGGACCTGTTTATTTTACTACCGATCTGAAAATCTATGATGTGGAATAGAACACAGCAAAACAGTACAACGGATCTGGCATTGCAATGCACTGTACAGTCACACTCCAGCAGTTTGTATTTCTTTAACAGGCTAATGATACAGGAAGTATAGTTTGTATACTTCCTGAATGAGAGCAGAGGGAGAGTTGAAAACAGATGAGCTGAATACTAAAGCCTAATTAGATGCATTTACATGTTTACCGTTTCTAAAGTGTCTAATTTAATTGGGCTATCAAAGGAGGGATGGCTACCTCTTGCACGACTGAGAGGGCAGAGAAACTATGGTGAAGCAGAGATCCAGCTTTGTTTCCTAATTTGATCCTTCCTTCAGGTGCCTTCAACTCCAGAGTCGTGAATTCAGCTGAGTGTCACTTGGCCTGATACCACGCATCAGTACATATCTTTGGCATCTTTTTTGCTTGTTTTTTGGAAAACTGGGAAAATGTATTTACTGTTCCTTCACTTCTTAGTCGTCAGTGTCATCCTGATATACAGTAAATTACAAGAAAACATCCACCAATTATTACAGTATAATTGACCTTCAAGGACTGCGTCGTGCACTTCTAATTTGATTCGAGTCGAGTGCATGAAGCAGAGGCCTGTGGAACTCTTTGTACGTGTGTGTGTGTGTCAACGTAAGGGCATAGGATGTGTGTTAACAGTGTTAATGTTACCATGGATATAAACATCATTTTTTTTAATCCTGCTTGTTTCTACATCAAACGGTTTTGTTATATTTAAGTTTTCTGTGATGTATATAAAGTATAATATTTGGGGTGTAAACTCACAATGGAAAACATTTGAACTCTATATCTGACATGGTTCAGGTGTCTTCTTTTTTTTTTATCCCAAAAAACGTTTGTGTGAGGTGTATACTTTTGATGGGTCTGGCAGGGGTGATGTCGTGGTGGGTCTGGACAGGGGTGATGTTGTGGAGGATCTGGACAGGGGTGAGTTGTGGTGGGTCTGGACAGGGGTGAGTTGTGGTGGGTCTGGTGAGTTGTGGTGGGTCTGGACAGGGGTGATGTTGTGGTGGGTCTGGACAGAGCTGATGTTGTGGAGGGTCTGGGCAGGGGTGAGTTGTGGTGGGTCTGGTCATGGGTGATGTTGTGGTGGGTCTGGTGAGTTGTGGTGGGTCTGGTGAGTTGTGGTGGGTCTGGTCATGGGTGATGTTGTGGTGGGTCTGGGCAGGGG
>QNTS01002343.1:174933-204317 GCA_003317085.1 Hucho hucho | reverse complement strand
CACTGCAGGATTTGAGTCCCTGGCGGCGTAGTGTGTTACTGATGGTAGGCTTTGTTACTTTGGTCCCAGCTCTCTGCAGGTCATTCACTAGGTCCCCCCGTGTGGTTCTGGGATTTTTGCTCACCGTTCTTGTGATCATTTTGACCCCACGGGGTGAGATCTTGCGTGGAGCCCCAGATCGAGGAAGATTATCAGTGGTCTTGTATGTCTTCCATTTCCTAATAATTGCTCCCACAGTTGATTTCTTCAAACCAAGCTGCTTACCTATTGCAGATTCAGTCTTCCCAACCTGGTGCAGGTCTACAATTTTGTTTCTGGTGTCCTTTGACAGCTCTTTGGTCTTGGCCATAGTGGAGTTTGGAGTGTGACTGTTTGAGGTTGTGGACAGGTGTCTTTTATACTGATAACAAGTTCAAACAGGTGCCATTAATACAGGTAACGAGTGGAGGACAGAGGAGCCTCTTAAAGAATAAGTTACAGGTCTGTGAGAGCCAGAAATCTTGCTTGTTTGTATGTGACCAAATACTTATTTTCCACCATAATTTGCAAATAAATTCATTAAAAATCCTACAATGTGATTTTCTGGATTTTTTTTCTTCATTTTGTCTGTCATAGTTGAAGTGTACCTATGATGAAAATTACAGGCCTCTCTCATCTTTTTAAGTGAGAGAACTTGCACAATTGGTGGCTGACTAAATACTTTTTTTCCCCACTGTATTGAAGCAACATCCCAAGACATCAGTCAGGAAGTTAAAGCTTGGTCGCAAATGGGTCTTCCAAATGGAGAATGACCCCAATCATACTTCCAAAGTTGTGACAAAGGACAACAAAGTCAAGGTATTGGAGTGGCCATCACAAAGCCCTGACCTCAATCCCTAAGAAAATGTGTGGGCAGAACTGAAAAAGCATGTGCGAGCAAGGAGGCCTACAAACCTGACTCAGTTACACCAGCTCTATTAGGAGGAATGTGCGAAATTCACCCAACTTATTGTGGGAAGCTTGTGGAAGGTTACCTTAAACGTTTGACCCAAGTTAAACAATTTAAAGGTAATGCTACCAAATACTAATTGAGTGCATGTAAACTTATGACCTACTGGGAATGTGATGAAAGAAATAAAAGCTAAAATAAATCATTCTCTCTACTATTATTCTGACATTTCACATTCTGCCGTTTTACTCATTTTTGCGGCCTGCATTTTTGGTCTTCCTACGGCCAGCCTCAGTTTGGTTTTATCGTAACCAATATTTTCCTTAATATTAGTCTAATGACAGTTTATATTTTTATTATTGCTGCTCTTTCATTTATTGTCTTCTTTATCTATTCTAACGCTAATGATATTGTCACGACTTCCGCCGAAGTCGGTCCCTCTCCTTGTTCGGGCTGCGTTCAGCGGTCGACGTCACCGGTCTTCTAGCCATCGCCAATCCACTTTTCATTTTTCCATTTGTTTTGTCTTTGTTTTCAACACACCTGGTTTCAATTCCCCAATTACATGTTCATTATTTAAGCCTCTGTTTCCCCCATGTTTGTGTGCGTGTTTATTATGTCGATTGTTCCTTGTCGGTATAGTTCTGGCTGGTAATTTCACCCGTGTGTTTTGGGCACGTTGTATATTGTTTACCTTGTGCCGTATTGAGTAAATACGTTGTTCACTCATCTCTGCTCTCCTGTGCCTGACTTTGTGCACCAGCTACACACCAGATCTTGACAGAAACACGCACCACAAATGGAGTCAGCAGGAGCAGTTACCCCGGTACCAGGGGTTGAGGAGCGCGTCCGGCAGCATGAGGAGATGCTGCAACATCTCTGCACCACCATGGATTGCGTCCTCCACACGATGGAGCGCGGTGAGAGAAGAGGACTTCCTCCAGCGTCTCCACCAGCAACACCAAGGGCACCGCTGATCACCCCACCTTCACCCGGTCCCAGTGGAATTCGGCTCTCCCTTCCGAGGGAGTACGATGGGAAGGCAGCGTGATGTCAGGGTTTCCTGCTCCAACTGGAGCTCTACCTGGCGACCGTGCACCCGACTCTTTCAGGCCGGGAGAGCGTGTCCACCCTCGTCTCCTGCCTCTCAGATAAAGCCCTGGATTGGGCCAACGCCGTCTGGGAGGAAGGAGGAACGATGCTGGACCAATTAGAGGATTTCAACATCTCGTACACCTGAGGCAGGGGACGAGGAGCGCACAAGAGTTCGCCTTGGACCTCCGGACCCTGGCTCCTGGCGCGGGGTGGAACGACAGGGCCCTGATCAATCACTACCGTTGTAGTTTGCGTGTGGATGTCCGTCGGGAGTTGGCCTGCAGGGACACAACTCTGACCTTTGACCAGCTGGTGGACCTGTCCATCCGGTTGGATAATCTGCTGGCTACCCACGGACGTCCAGATCGGGGTCGGTCAATTCCATCCCCCAGCACCACCGCTCCGATGCCCATTGAGCTGGGAGGTGCTGGTATTAGGGTGACCGGAGGAGGGGCCGAGCCATGCACCATCTGTGGCCGCAGAGGGCACACTGCCGGTCGGTGCTGGGGAGGTTCCTCTGGGAGTCGAGGCAGCAGGCAGGGCACTCTCGGGTCACCCCAGGTGAGTAAGCACCAGGCTCACCCAGAGCCCCCTGTTGCTCACATGTATGTGTTTATTGAATTTCCTGAGTTTTCCCCGCATTTCCAGCGTAAGGCGCTCATAGATTTTATTGACCATTCATTTGCCCATAGTTTAGGGATCCGCATTGTTCCTGTTGATATGCCCTTTCCCTGTGCACGCCCTAGATAGTCGACCATTAGGGTCAGGGCTGATTAGGGAGGCCACCGCTCCCATGGACATGGTTACGCAGGAAGGTCACAAGGAGAGAATCAGTCTCTTTCTTATTGATTCTCCTGCGTTTCCCGTGGTGCTGGGCCGACCCTGGTAGGCCTGTCATGATCCCAATATTTCGTGGCAACAGAGGGCTCTCAAGGGGTGGTCACAAAAGTGCTCGGGGAGATGTGTAGGGGTTTCCATTGGTGCGACTACGGTGGAAAGTCCAGACCAGGTCTCCACCGTGCGCATCCCCTCAGAACATGCCGATTTGGCTGTCACCCTCTGTAAGAAGAGGGCGACTAAATTATCACCCCATCGACGAGAGGATTGTGCGATAAATCTCCTGGTAGACGCCGCACTTCCCAGGAGTCACGTGTACCCTCTGTCCCAGGAGGAGACGGCGGCTATGGAAACATATGTCTCCAAATCCCTGGGGCAGGGATACATTTGTCCCTCCACTTCACCTGCCTCCACGAGATTCTTTTGTGTGAAGAAGAAGGATGGAGGTCTGCGCCCGTGTATTGACTATCAGGGTATCAATCAGATCACTGTGAGATACGGCTACCCGCTGCCTCTCATAGCCAGTGCTATCGAGTCAATGCACGGGGTGCGCTTCTTCACAAAATTGGATCTCAGGAGCGCTTACAACCTGGTGCGTATCCGGGAGGGGGACGAGTGGAAGACAGCATTTAGTACCACCTCAGGGCACTATGAATACCTCGTCATGCCGTACGGGTTGATGAATGCTCCATCAGTCTTTCAGGCCTTTGTTGACGAGATTTTCCGGGACCTGCATGGGCAGGGTGTAGTGGTGTATATCGACGACATTCTGATATACTCCGCTACATGCGCCAAGCATGTGTCCCTGGTGCGCAAGGTGCTTGGTCGACTGTTGGAGCATGACCTGTACGTCAAGGCTGAGAAATGTCTGTTCTTCCAACAGTTCGTCTCCTTCCTAGGGTACCGCATTTCCACGTCAGGGGTGGAGATGGAGAGTGACTACATTTCAGCCATGCGTAATTGGCCGACTCCCACCACAGTAAAGGAAGTGCAGCGGTTCTTAGGGTTTGCCAACTACTACCGGAGGTTTATCCGGGGCTTTGGTCAGGTAGCGGCTCCCATTACCTCACTGCTGAAGGGGGGACCGGTGCGACTGCAGTGGTCAGCTGAGGCGGACAGGGCTTTTTGTCACCTGAAGGCTCTGTTTACCTCGGCTCCCGTGCTGGCTCATCCGGATCCCTCTTTGGCATTCATAGTGGAGGTGGATGCGTCCGAGGCTGGGATAGGAGCTGTGCTGTCTCAGCACTCGGGTACGCCACCAAAACTCCGCCCCTGTGCCTTCTTCTCAAAGAAGCTCGGCGGAGCAAAACTTTGATGTGGGGGACCGGGAGCTGTTGGCTGTCGTAAAGGCTCTGAAGGCGTGGAGACATTGGCTTGAGGGGGCTAAACACCCTTTTCTCATCTGGACTGACCACCGCAATCTGGAGTACATCCAGGCGGCGAGGAGACTGAACCCTCGCCAGGCAAGGTGGGCCATGTTCTTTACCTGTTTTGTTTTCACCCTTTCCTACCGACCTGGTTCCCAGAACGCTAAGGCAGACGCACTGTCCCGGATGTATGACACAGAGGAGCGGTCCATGGATCACACTCCCATACTCCCGGCCTCTTGCCTGGTGGCACCGGTAGTGTGGGAGCTGGACGCGGACATCGAGCGGGCGTTACGTACAGAACCCACTCCCTCTCAGTGTCCAGCTGGGCGTCTGTACATTCCGGCTGCTGTCCGTGACCGGTTGAGCTATTGGGCTCACACGTCACCCTTCTCTGGTCATCCTGGCATTGGTCGGACAGTGCGCTGTCTTAGTGGGAAGTACTGGTAGCCCACTTTAGCTAAGGACGTTAGGGTTTATGTTTCCTCCAGCTCAGTGTGCGCCCAGTGCAAGGCTGATAGACACCTGCCCAGAGGGAAGTTACAGCCCCTACCCGTTCCACAGCGGCCTTGGTCGCACCTGTCGGTGGACTTCCTGACTGATCTTCCTCCCTCACAGGGTAACACCATGATCCTGGTCGTTGTGGATCGGTTTTCTAAGTCCTGCCATCTCCTTCCTTTGCCCGGTCTCCCTATGGCCCTACAGACTGCGGAGGCTCTGTTCACACACATCTTCCGACACTACGGGGTGCCTGAGGACATGGTCTCTGATCGGGGTCCCCAGTTCACGTCCAGGGTTTGGAGGGCATTCATGGAACATCTGGGGGTCTCCGTCAGCCTCACCTCAGGTTTTCACCCCGAGAGTAACGGGCAGATGGAGAGAGTAAACCAGGATGTGGGTAGGTTTCTGCGGTCTTATTGCCAGGACCGCCCGGGGGAGTGGGCGGCCTTCATCCCCTGGGCAGAGATGGCCCAAAACTCACTCCGCCACACCTCCACTAACCTCTCTCCCTTCCAGTGCATACTGGGATATCAGCCGGTTCTGGCACCTTGGCATCAGAGCCAGATTGAGGCTCCTGCGGTGGACGAATGGTTTAAACGCTCGGAGGAGACCTGGGACGCCACCCATGTGCACCTGCAATGGGCCGTGAGGCGGCAGAAGGCGAGCGCCGACTGCCACCGCAGTGAGGCCACGGTGTTCGCACCGGGGGACAGGGTCTGGCTCTCGACCCAAAACCTGCCCCTCCGCCTGCCCTGCTGGAAGCTGCGCCCGCGGTTTGTGGGGCCATTTAAAGTCCTGAGGAGACTGAACAAGGTTTGTTACAGGTTACAGCTTCCCCCTGATTACCGTATTAACCCCTCGTTTCATGCGTCTCTCCTCAGGCCGGTGGTGGCTGGTCCACTCCAGGAGTCTGAGGTGCGGGAGGTTCCTCCGCCCCCTCTGGACATCGAGGGGGCCCCGGCGTACGCAGTTCGAGCCCTACTGGAATCGAGGCGTCGGGCAAGGGGCCTTCAGTACCTCGTGGAGTGGGAGGGGTACGGTCCGGAGGAGAGATGCTGGGTGCCGGTGGAGGACATATTGGACCCTTCGATGCTGCGGGAGTTCCACCGTCTCCATCCGGATCGCCCTGCGCCTCGTCCCCAAGGTCGGTGTCGGCTCGCTGCTGGAGCCGCACGTCAAAGGGGGGGTACTGTCACTACTTCCGCCAAAGTCAGTCCCTCTCCTTGTTCGGGCGGCGTTCGGCGGTCGACGTCACCGGTCTTCTAGCCATCTCCGATCCACTTTTCATTTTTCCATTTGTTTTGTCTTTGTTTTCTACACACCTGGTTTCAATTCCCCAATTACATGTTCATTATTTAACCCTCTGTTTCCCCCATGTTTGTGTTATTCTTGTTCCTGGGTTAATTTGTCTGTTTATTCCTTTAGCTTCTTGTGATATTCGTATTTATTCTTTGCTCCCTAGTTTCATTTTATTGTGCTATTCACTTTATTAAAACCACTCTCTTTCTCTTGTTCTTAGATTTCTCCCTACTGGTCCAGGGCTAAATCTTCCTAAATTGTATTTTTATTTTTATTTCACCTTTATTTAACCAGGTAGGCAAGTTGAGAACAAGTTCTCATTTACAACTGCGACCTGGCCAAGATAAAGCAAAGCAGTTCGACACATAGCTGAGATAAGGCGGGGCTTTACCTAGCAGGGACTTGTAGATGACCTGGAGCCAGTGGGTCTGGCGACGAGTATGTAGCGAGGGCCAGCCGACTAGAGCATACAGGTCGCAGTGGTGGGTGGTATAAGGGGCTTTGGTGACAAAGCGCATTGCACTGTGATAGACTGCATCCAGTTTGCTGAGTAAAGTATTGGAAGCTGTTTTGTAGATGACATCGCCGAAGTCGAGGATCGGTAGGATAGTCAGTTTTACTAGTGCAAGTTTGGCAGCATGAGTGAAGGAGGCTTTGTTGCGAAATAGAAAGCCGATTCTAGATCTAATTTTGGATTGGAGATGTTTAATGTGAGTCTGGAAGGAGAGTTTACAGTCTAGCCAGACACCTAGGTATTTGTAGTTGTCCACGTATTCTAGGTCAGAGCCGTCCAGGGTAGTGATGCTAGTCGGGCGGGCGGGTACAGGCTGCAAACGGGTGAAAGGCATGCATTTGGTTTTACTAGCGTTTAAGAGCAGTTGGAGGCCACGGAAGGAGTGTTGTATGGCATTGAAGCTCGTTTGGAGGTTAGTTAACACAGTGTCCAAAGAAGGGCCAGAAGTATACAGAATGATGTCGTCTGCATAGAGGTGGATCAGAGAATCACCAGCAGCAAGAGCGACATCATTGATGTATACAGAGAAGAGAGTCGGACCAAGAATTGAACCCTGTGGCACCCCCATAGAGACTGCCAGAGGCCCGGACAACAGGCCCTCAGATATAACACACTGAACTCTGTCTGCAAAGTAGTTGGTGAACCAGGCGGGGCAATCATTAGAGAAACCAAAGCTGTTGAGTCTGCCGATAAGGATGTGGTGATTGACAGAGTCAAAAGCCTTGGCCAGGTCAATGAATACGGCTGCACAATGGTCTGTTATGCCCTGGATGGCTTGATGACACCTTATTCCCTCCTATTGATATCCACGTTATTTTTATTTTCTGATTATTGCACTATTGGTTATTACCCCTGTCTCTAGGTTTTTATAATTGTTCTCTCTTTCCGAGTATATGCTTACTTCAAATGTTATTACTTCATTGTTTCTCTGTACTGTATAATATTCCACCTTGCAGCACAGTATGCAATTTTTAATGGCCTTACCAGGCAATCGCTGATGTTGTCTTTACATTTATTACTATTTTATTTTATAATGTTCATGTATTTTTTTATTTATCCTGACTGTTCAAACTTCTAGTATTATATATTACGTATGTAAATTAGATATTTATGTATTTCATTTTCAATAAATGTTTTTACTTTGTCATTATGGGGTATTGTTTGTAGATTAGGTGTAACGCAACAAAAATGTGGAATAAGTCAAGGGGTATGAATACTTTCTGAAGGCAATGTATATTTCTTTCTGCCATGTGTTGCCCTTTATCAGATCCTTCATCCATATATTCAGTATAGAGGCCAGCCATAGTGACTGTGTGGCTTAATCCTAATCCATTTGTGGCTTGTTGTTTTGATTAAGTGGTCACGAGGGCTTGGCTGAGACGACACTTGGTGATACTCACTACCAGCCTATAGCCATGGACTGGACTAGAAAGAGCTATACTACACCTGGAGCATGACTGAGGCCCTGTGTGTACCAACCTAGAGGTAACACCCATCATCACAAAAGTTGTTGTCTCCTGTTTGAATAAATATGTTTGAAAAATCCTCCAAGCATCCCTTTCTCTTCCCTCAACGTATTCTGGAGGCTGACAGGACAGTAAAGAGTTAGAAATATAAGGTCTTTGCTGCTGATGTGCTAAAATACTGAGGGAGAGACCTCATCGTGGAGAGGCAACCTGGCCAGGTAAGATTGGTCTTGCAATTGTGGTGCAGTTTTCTAGTGTGATGAGGGTTGAAATAGAGAAGATTGTTGTAAAATATGATAATTATTGGCTTTGTTGGTTGACTATAATTTCAAGCTAATCTTGCCAGGCCAATTTTCTATGTCCAAATATTAATCAATCACAGAACAGTTAATTAAATGTACATTTGAGTCATGGAAATAATGCTTGTAAATGTCTTCAATGAAAAAAATGCATATAATTTATTTTATAACTACAATTGTACCTCACACAAGGTCATGGGATGTGGCTTTGCAAAATCAGACCAGCTGAAGAAACACGACAGAGGAAGTAAATGCTTTTTCTCATGTATTATCACCTCTATAAACAATTAAACCATTATAAACCAGTTTGGATTAGCCTAGAGAGAAATTAACTAATCTTCTCTGTCTTGTTTTTCTGTTACTTACAGCCAGCCTCTTAGTCCCAGGTAAAGTCTCACAATTCAACATTTGTTTAATTCAACTTTTTTTTTCAAAATGAACATCGATGTTATTATCATCATCACATACTGTGCAAGATAACACTTTATCAACTAAGATTAACACTTGTACTTCTTTGGTTTATGTGTCTTTGTTTCCTACAACGTGATGTGAAGCTGCCACAGGTGAGTCAGTCAGTCTTCAGCTCGAGGACTAAATCACTACAGATCATTATGGGGTATTGGAGGATCTGAATCTGTAATCTATGACTGAGTGTTCCAGTAGTTACAGTTAACATTATCATCAGACAAGCTAAGAATAGCTGTAGGACTCCTCAGACGGGTATCAGACACTCAGACAAGCTACAAATAGCTGTAATACTGCTTTTCAGAAAAAACTGAAGTGAAACAACTAAAGATACAGTAGGTCCCATAATGATAGATGATACATTTGCACGGTAAACCTGTGTGTTCTTTTGGTAATGGGATCGTGATAGCAATGAGATGGTTGTGAGTTCAAGTCCCACAGGGATCAAAAACTGTAAGTGCCTATGTGTTGTAATATGCTCTCTCCCAGCCATGAGGGCAGCTCTCCTGATCCAACGTTGGTACCGTCAGTACGTTGCACGGCTGGAGATGAGACGCAGGTGCACCTGGAACATCTTCCAGTCCATCGAGTACGCAGGAGAGCAGGATCAGATTAAGGTGGGACAACAGACACACAAACCCAGCATTGCGGGAAAACTACACATTCATATGACACCATGTGATTCTTTTAGGTTTTTTTTCAAATAGGATTTAATCAATTATGGATTTTCTTCTTCTCTTTCGTCTTCTTGTTCTTATTCTTCTACTTCTTCTTCTTCGACTTCTTTATCTCAGCTCTACAACTTCTTTGGCTACCTCATGGATCACTTCACTCCAGCCAGCAGTGAGAGTAAGCTATCCTCTCACCTCATCCCCAGGCTATAGATGAAGAAGTCAGGTGTACGAGATTAGGGATGTGTCCCAAATGGCACCCTATTCTCCATATTGTGCACTACCTATGGGCCCTGGTCAAAAGTAGCGCCACAACATAGCGAATACTAGGTTGCCATTAGGGATGTAACCCAGATTTCCTCCCATTAGCTCATTTGACTAATTACCTACAGTTCGTCCTCTGAAAAACCTGTGTCCTATCTCCGTCTTAGGGAACCTGATCTCACACATCTTCCGTGAGAACAACATCTGCCGAAATGTAGATTGGGAGAGGTACTTCTGCTACAAGAGCATTGAGGTACCAGAGCTGTACTCTGGTCCACACCTCTCTTTCCCCATAACATGTTCCAATGCAGCTGAGCTGGTGGAGGCCTTCAAGAACAAACAAGTAGGTATTCCTACTCACAAGTGATCCAGCAAGCAAGGGTAGGGAGGGCCATCAGCGGCCTCCATGTGCCAAACATTCATTCTACCACCAACTGTTGGGCAGAGGCTTGCCATTATGCTAGTTTTCTCTGCTGACTGCCCACTGTTGTTGACTTTCTACTAACGACTTTCCTCTCACTTCTCATTTTCCCTCAAGCATTCTGTTCTTCTCTGTCTGTTTTTCCCAGTAGCAGCTCCATTCTCGCTATGTCCTTCAGCTCCTTGGGGAGACCTGGAGGCTGCTGAGGATCCTCCCCAACATCAGTCAGATCTCCACCAGCCACAGCAAGGAGATCACCATCTGTGGTAGAAACATAACCACACATCAGGCTTTTAAACAATTCACTGGTTGTATAGCTTTATTGCTTCTTATGTTTTACCTTGTCACTCACTGGTAAACCCTCTCCCTCCCAACAGGAGACTTACATGGGCATCTTGAGGATCTTTTGTTGGTCTTCTACAAGGTGGATGCCACTTTTTGTCAATGCACCACATCACAATTCACATGACATGGTTCTCATTCATAATGAATGCAAACTAATTTAAGCTTTCTTTAAGAAGTATTTGACATGTGCTTACCTATCCTGATCAGAATGGTTTACCATCGTCTGACAAGCCTTATGTCTTCAATGGAGACTTTGTGGATCGAGGAAAAGATTCCCTGGAGATCCTCCTTATCCTGTTTTCCTTTCTCCTGGTCTATCCTAATGATGTCCATCTGAACAGAGGCAACCACGAGGACCATATCGTTAACCTAAGGTACTATCAGACCTGTATGTACAGTATAACTCTTGCACTAACATACATAACATGAACATGTCTACTTCTGCTAAGCTTCCCAGTAAAGTAATGAAAACAGTCAAGCACTCCAGAAAAGTGCTAAAAATAGTCCACATTAACATATGTAGATGACATTCATATTCTGACAATTCTGAAACTTACTTACATAATACCTTTGATGATACAGTGGTAGAAATACATGGTTATAACATCTAAAGAAAATACAGAAATGCCAAAGGTGGAGGTGCTGCCGTTTACATTCAGAACAAGTGATCACACTACAGTAGCCATATCTAGGAAAACCAAAGTTCCAAAGGCTGGGCATAATATAGTGTATAAGAGGTCATACAATATGTTTTGTAGTGATTCCTATGTTGTTGATGTAAAGGATATTTGTTGGTCTGTTGTGTGTAATGAGGAGCAACCAGACGCTGCACTCGACACATTAATGAAGTTGCTTATCTCAGTTACTAATAAGCATGCACCCATTAAGAAAATGACTGTAAAAACTGTTAAATCCCTGTGGATTGTTGAGGAATTTTGCATGCTTATTAGTAACTGAGGCAAAAGGAACGGCAAATAAGTCTGGCTTCACAACCGATTGGCAAATGTACTGCTAATTGTGAAATCATGTGACTAAACTGAATAAAAAGAAAAAGAAACTACACTATGAAACAATGATAAATGACATAAAGAATGATTGTAAAAAGCTTTGGAGCATCTTAAATTACATTTTGGGCAAAAAGGCAAACTCAGCTCCATCATTCATTGAATCAGATGGCTCATTCATCACAAAACCCACTGATATTGCCAACTACTTTAATGATTTTTTAATTGGCAAGATTAGCAAACTTAGACATGACATGCCAGCAACAAACGCTGACACTACACATCCAAGTATAACTGATAAAATTATGAAAGACAAGCATTGTAATTTTGAATTCTGTAAAGTGAGTGTGGAAGAAGTGAAACAATTATTGTTGTTGATCAACAATGACAAGCCACCGGGCTCTGACAACTTGGATGGAAAATTACTGAGGATAATAGCAGACGATATTGCCATTCCTATTTGCCATATCTTTATTCTAAGCCTGCTGGAAAGTCCGTATCCTCAGGCGGACGGAAGCAAAAGTAATTCCGCTACCCAAGAATAGTAAAGCCCCATTTACTAGCTCAAATGTGGGACAAATCATTCACTAAACCCTAAACCTCAACTA
Source organism: Hucho hucho (assembly GCA_003317085.1). Classification (NCBI taxonomy): domain Eukaryota; kingdom Metazoa; phylum Chordata; class Actinopteri; order Salmoniformes; family Salmonidae; genus Hucho; species Hucho hucho. The sequence continues at coordinate 192,233 of QNTS01002343.1, read as the reverse complement.
AATCTAGCAATAAATCATGTGGAAATTGAGCAAGTTGAGGTGACTAAACTGCTTGGAGTAACCCTGGTATTGTAAACTGTCACGGTCAAAACATGTTGATATAACAGTAGCTAAGATTGGGAGAAGTCTGTCCATAATAAAGCGCGGCTCTGCCTTTTAAGCAACACTATCAACAAAGCAGGTTCTACAGGCTCTAGTTTTGTCGCACCTGGAATACTGTTCAATCGTGTGGTCGGGTGCCACAAAGAGGGACCTCGGAAAATTCCAATTGTCTCAGAACAGGGCAGAACAGCTCTACTTATTTTTGTATGAAGTGTTGACATGCTGAATGCACAGAGGTGTCTGTTAAAACTACTAGCACACAGCTCAAACACCCATGCATAAACCACAAGCCATGCCACCAAAGGTCTCTTTACAATCCCAGAGTCAAGGACAGAATATGGGAGTTGCACATAGAGCCATGGCTACACAGAACTCTATTCCACACCAGGTAACTGATCCAAGCAGTAGAATTGGATTTAAAAACAGATAAAAATACACCTTATGGAACAGCGGGGACTGTGAAGAGATACGCATAGGCAAAGACACACATACACATGATAAGACACGGACTCTACACTCGTGCACATGGATGTTGTATTGTAAATATGTGGTGATGGAGTGGTGGCCTGAATGTGCTGGGTAAGGTGTTATGAAATGTAATGTCATATAGTATTTTAAACTGTGTGTACTGTAAGTGTCTTATGTTGCTGGACCCCAGGAAGAGTAGTTGCTGCCTTAGCAGCAGCTAATGGGGATCCATAATAAATACAAATTCAAATAATCTCTTCTTCTCTGGTATTCCCCAGTAGAAACATAACAACATTTTTCTTTTCCCCCAGATATGGCTTCACCAAAGAGGTGCTTGGAAAATACAGGGTAGGTCTCACCTTGTGTCATTCTATAACATTGGATAATTGTTCAAATTGCTTTGCCTCAGCCCCAAACCAAGTGTTTTTTTTTTTTTAAACTATAATTTTCCCAGAGCAGTCCTATTTATTTGATATGGATGATTTATTTATTCTGCTAATCAGAATCATCTAATCTTCCTGAGTATTATGTTAACCAGTGATCAGAGTCTACTTATATCAAGCCTATCTATTTCAGTGTGTAATGTGGGTCACTCTCCCTCTTGACTAAGGAGATTACAGGATCTTTCTCTCCGTCAACTGTGTGACTCTTCGTGACTGTCTTTCTCTTCATCTTCCTCTCTATCTTTGTGTGTTTGTGTACGTGTGTCAGTCAGTCTTAAATAGCTAGCACACTGACCCAGTTAGTCAGGAAGACCTGTTTGTTTAAGGTTACATGGTTACAGTAGCCAATGGATAAACTGTTGGTAGATAACACCATCCACATCCACTTAGTTCTTGATTAAAAACCTACTATATTTGATGTGTTAATAGCACTACACAGGTTACTGCACAGGCCTTATAGTTGTCAATATAATCAATGACGCTGACATGTTGAATCTTATACTAACGTATGCATAATAAGAAATATTCTGATCGACATTGTTATCGCTTGACTTGTGCTTAGCTTCATGGCAAGAAGATTCTAAAGCTTCTCCAGAAGATCTTTAGCTGGCTGCCCCTGGCGACAGTAATTGACCACAAGGTGTTGGTTCTGCACGGCGGTATCTCAGACACCACGGACCTTCACCTCATATCCAGGGTGGACAGACACAAAGTAAAACCTCACTAACCCCTCACTTAAAGGAATAGTTCCCCTGTAACAAAGTATAACCTCACATAACCCTTCTCTTTAGTTCACCCACATTACTTAAATTTAGCTGAGCATCAATTAGACACTAATTGATGATTCATCTTAGTCTATTCCAGCCTTAGTATAGACTGGTGTAATGAATACCCCAAAGTAGTGGGTCCCTAAATATCCCTAAACCTAAATATATAGTGGGTCTCCTTGGTTGAGAAGCTTAAGTTGATTGCATGCCCAGATCACTTTGCTCATTGTTGAATAATGTCTGTGCTAAGTACAGCATTGCTCATTGTAGAATGGATCATGACAATACTTGTATCTGTAGTATGTTTCAGCTCTCCGGCCTCCCAAGAGAAAGAGGCAGTACAGGTCAGGTATGACGGAGTCCGATCTAGAAGACGATGACCCAACCTCCAAGCCTGTGGACAGCAGCAGGCGCCGGGTCCACTCCCTGACCCACAGCAGCAGCACGGGGACCAGGCATGAGGTCCAGCGTCGCTCCCTGCAGGGCCTGAACAACAGGGTGACCTGCTCTGTAGAAGAGGAGCTGAAGGAGAGACGCAGGCAGGCCGGACTCAGCCAGTCCTACGGAGACCTCCGTAACTCCCTGGCTAACTCTGACTCTGACCCAGACTCTGGAGAGCTGCTGGATTCGTACGGGGACGAGTGGAAACAGGTAACTGAGATCATACACCATTTACATCACATATATTTGTAAGAGTAGGATTAAAGACAAAATAACAGTTGGTGATGTTTTAGGAGGATGATCCATATTGGGGTGAAGGATTAGGACAGCAGGAGCTGATGTAGATAAAGGCTGACATTTGTTTATATTATGGGGAGGAATTGATTTGAGTTCTACCTTTATTTGAAGAATAGCAAAGATGATTGAAAGCAAGAGATAGACTGATTTGGGTGGACATTGTTAGTCTACAGAACCAGTGAAAGGCCATCCCCCTAGTTGTGGTGTTAACTAGTAACTACACCCTGGTGTTGTCTGTCTGGTCTGCAGATTGTAGACATGCTATGGAGTGATCCCATGCCCCAGGACGGCTGTGTCCCCAACGAGGTGCGAGGTGGAGGATGTTACTGGGGTCCTGATGTGACAGAAGAGGTCCTGCGACGTCACAACCTCACGCTGCTCATACGCTCACATGAGTGCAAGCAAGAGGGCTACGAGTTCTGCCACAACCGCAGGGTGAGGAAGGCCACAGATAGACAGAGCACAATCAAAAGAGAATGAAATATGCAATAAACTGTAGCAAAATGTTTTTATTGCTGCCATCTATTTGAAATAAAAAAGGAATACAAACGCTGTGAGTGTTTGATAAAATACTCTAAGAGAAGGCAAAATAGCTTTGAGATCCAAAGCAAAATAAAACCTTTCAATAATGCTTGTTCTTTCTCTTTCTCTAGGTCCTAACCATATTTTCTGCATCTAACTACTATGAGGTGGGAAGCAACAGAGGAGCGTACATCAGGATGGGTCCTGACCTGGTGCCTCACTTCATCCAGTACCAGGCCAACAGGGCTACCAGGGCGCTCACACTGAGACAAAGGTAACATAGGTCACACGAGCCATAGATAGATGCTTAAATGACTCTGGGACACAGGCACCCCAAATCTGATATTTTTCCCTACTAATTGGTATTTTGACCAATCAGATCAGCTCTTTTACCAATAATTGGGGAAAAAGATCAGAGCTGGACTGCCTGTGTAAACTCAACCATTGTGTCATCAATGTGCCATTTGTTTGGAGAGGGTCACGAAATGGCATTCTGAACAATTGAATATCAGACTAAAAGCAGATTACCTCAGATGTGTGTGATATGTCTGATAACTGATATCTCACACACACTGTACTTCACTAAAAACCCTGCAGTGAATTCCTTGTATACCTCAGACACATTATCCACTGTGTGTGATGTGGTTGATGCCTTGTGTTTTCAGTGTTGGGCGGACTGAGCGTTCAGCTCTCAGGGCTTTGAGGGAGAAGCTGTTTGCCCACAAGTCAGACCTTATCAGTTCCTTTCAAGAGTACGACCCGGAAAATACAGGTACTGAACCACGCACTCACCGTTTCACTCATATCGAAACTACCAGGAACCTCTGTTCCCCCTTAGTACTTTAGTGAATACATTATATAACGTTGACTACTATTCATCACCATCTAGTGGCAACAGTATATTTAGCAGTCTTAAAATCATGTCGTAAAGGTTCCAAATGTACACTGAATGGTGTCATCAAATCATGTTTTATTGCGTCTCTCTCTGTGATGATTAAGTGTCTTTATGGCCCAGTATAGGATGCAGTAAAAAGTCTGTTAGTGTTGTATGTTTATCTGTGTGATCACTGCATGGTCTGGTCTCTCTCCCAGGGCTGATCTCTCTGTGTCTGTGTTGAGACTGGGTTTACCCTGAAGGGTTAGCGTAGCAGTTTGAGGCTGACTGTGTGACTGCTGCATGGTCTCTGTAATGGTTGTGTGGTGTGGTCTCTCAGGGCTGATCTCTCTGGGCCACTGGGCCTGTGCCATGGAGGCTGTGTTGAGGCTGGGTCTACCCTGGAGGGTGCTGCGGTCTCAGCTAGTGGGAGACACTCTGGATGGCATGCTGGACTATCAGCTCTGGTTCAGAGAACTGGCCATCACCGAGCCCAACACAGAGGTGAGGTTAACTAACACACAAACGTAAACACGCACACACACACACACACACACCTAACAATATTCCTGGTCACTACCTTTTATCTACCAGCTCTCGAATGCCAGTCTGCTTGAGACCATGTATAAGCACCACTCCAACCTGGAGACCATCTTCAGGATCATAGACACAGACAACTCAGGTGAGTAAATAATCAGCTTGACCTAGATACCTGCCCTGTTGTGTTTTACAAACATGACCTTTCTCAAGCCTCTCAGGCCCCTCTCTGTCATAACATACAGAGAGCTTATTAGTAACAAGCTGAATATGATGTTCCATTGAAAACAAAGAGATTAATTGAACTGCATTGATCCCCAGAGGTAAAATTGGATGTGTCACCAGCATAGGACACCTACAGGAACAACAGACAAGTGTAACAGACGTTGTGCTTGCTTAACAGTATTTAACTAGGTATTTATTTAGGCAAGTCAGTTAAGAAGAAATTCTTAATTACAATGACGGCCTACAGTAGGGTAAAAGCCCACACTGGTGGTACTCGATCTCAGATCCTCTGCCTTGCGCAAACACACGTGATCGCATCCCTTGACCAATTACACTATAGAAAAGCTAGTGAATCGATAGGGCAACTGGAGACATTTCAAGCTGGGGAGTGAGGTTACGAATCCAACTCTGTTACACAGGCACACATCAGAACACATAGACCTGATGGACTTTATTTATCCTTGTCTGATCTGTGGGCTGTGTGTCTTACATGTGAAATAAACCCATCCGATTGAATACAAATCAGTACCATATGAAGCCAGGTTTTAAAACTGCAGATTGTCACCGTCTTTCACTCAGACCCTTAAAATTATTCTGGTGCACTACAGATTAAATAACATGTGGTCATGGGGGAGGACACACATTTCTATTAAAATATTTAAAGCTGAAGCAACCACAGATTCCACAATAGAAATGTAAAGGTCATTCCTGATTGAGTCGACATATGCAGTGTTTACCGTGAATGCAATAACATTGCATTTAAATGTCAATCACGCTTTAAAGCTGAACTTCCATGATGCTGTTTGAATAGAGACCATGGTCTAAAATACAAAGCACTATGCCATTTCATTGTCTCCCAGGTCTGATATCGTTTGAAGAGTTCCGTCAGACGTGGAAGCTGCTGAGCTCCCATCTGCAGACAGAGATCAGTGACGAGGCCATCAGTGACCTGGCCGTCTCCATCGACTTCAACAAAGACGGCAGCATAGACATCAACGAGTTCATGGAGGCCTTCCGGCTAGTGGGAGGAGACCTACTGCAGAATGAAGGTGACCCCCACTGACACACAACTTCAACAGGAAATATATTACTACAAACTGGAATCTACTCATTCCAATCAATGGTCAACAGTACCATAGGAGGGCTTCCAGCCGACCAACTGCAACAAGGGAGATGACGACCCACTGATAAAGCACTTCAAGAGGAAATACAGTATATTACTACCAACTGGAATCTACCCATTCAAATCAATGGCCTAGCCCTGGAGAGGGCCAACAGTATGATCGGACGAGGGCTTCCAGCGACCTGCTGCCACATGAACATTAGTCTTGCTTGCCAGCCTCATGGTGCTCCACCGTGCTGTGGGGAGGGACTACATGAATGCTAGTGAAAAGGGAGGGGGATGAACCTCTCTGATACCCACTTCTAGAGAAAATATACTACAAACTGGGAATCTACTCATTCAAATCAATGGACTCATTTCCAGCATCTCCAAAAGGACAGATATTGAGAGCCAATGAGAAAAGATGCAACATAGTCAGAAAAAAGGACAAGATTGAAAAGGTTTTGGGGCATACTTGACTATTCATACAGGCCTCACTCTATAGGGGACCAAAATAATGTTATGACCAAAGGGACTATTGCTTCTATAGATGAACTGTACAGCCATTGGCTAGTCATTGTGTAAGAGAGAGACCCAGACAGAACACAGGATATGGATTTGCAAAGCATTCTTTTTAGAAATGGTGCCTATGCTTGTGTAACAGATTAAGACTGTACCGTATAAACTCACCCACAGCTTAAAAAGTTGCCAATGGTGCCACTGAATCAGATCCTTTTCAGTGGCACAACTGCTTTTTATGTTGTCAAGCGGGCGTTCATGGGAGACAGAGGATCCTGGTTCAAGCCCAGTCAGAGGCAGATTGAGGGAGGAAACAAAGCTGCTAAGCTATCACTGACGCCGGTTACACTTGGGTAAGAAAGAGATCCAAACACAGGAGAGTAATGTTGAAAAAGGCTCCTCAATGACATTTTATTAAACCATGTTGGGCTTGTGTATAATTCTTATTCCATCATATAAATTATTACTAAAGCAATAATAAAAGGCGTATTTATTTACAATGTGTTGAATATCACACCAAATCATCGAACAGTCACATTTTACTGGCTGTCAACCAGACAGTGTCCACCAGACGGTCTGGCAGTTTTTCGAAGGCGGTCTTGTTCCAGTTTAGATGTTTCGTGGTTTTAGGGGCAGTTTCCAAGAAGACAATTATACCTAGTCCTGGACTAAAAAGCATTTTTGATTGAGATTCACCATTGAGCCATTAGTCCAGGACAAGGATTACTCTGTGTGAGAAAGCACCTCCGAGTAGGAGACAGACAGACCATAGAAAAGACATATATGCCTTGCTAAGAAGAGGCATGTCTTTTTAACGTTTTATCAGCAGTGAGAGAGAGATTCAGGGCCACGTGGGGCCTGGGAGGACATTTGAGGTCAGCCGAGTCTGTCCAGGAGGCCATGTTCTATCAGTTTGATGTCTTCCACGTCGTCTTTGATCACACTGATCAGCTGACTCAGACCCTCCTGCTGCTGCTTCAGGTGCTGTGGAGAGGAGAACGGAGAGACACTCAGTCAGCAATACTGACCAACCACACACATAAACAAAGACACTTAGAACTACTGACGGACTAACGGCAGACCACACACATCTGTAAGCAGACACTTCTGAACACACACTTCCATAATATGCGTAAAAATATACATGCAGTATGTCTTGCCCATAGAAATAGAATTTTAACAGTCTCACCTGTCTGATCTCTCTGAGAAGGTCTCCGTCCACACTATATCGTTCCTCTGAGCGCACCGCCCCAAAGTGGTTCTGCATACGGATCTGAGACATCAGCTCATTCAGACGCCCCTAATAGAACAATAACCATTTCAAGTAAATTTTATAGACATGGTCCTCTAATTACATGAGAAATACTGTACATCCAATAAGAAAAGAGCAGGGTCATCAAATCTGAATCAGTGAGAGGCGACATGTAGCCTAGCAGTTAAGAGCATTGGGCCAGTAACAGAAAGATCGCTGGTCCGAGTTCCCGAGCAGACTAGGTGATAAATCTGTCGATGTGCCCTTGAGCAAGGCATTTAACCCTAATTGCACCTGTAAGTCGCTTTGGATAAGAAGAGCGTCTCCTAAATGACCAAAATGTAAATATGTGGGGTGTCCAGAGTTGCAGTTAAAAGTCAGCTTTTAGTATAGTCTCGTAGGGCATGGCGGAGTGCCAGCGTTTGTATGGAATAACCCAATGTTGCAGTGAACTTACCTTGAACTGCGTGGGGGCATTGAGCTCACACTGGATGGTGTCCAGCTGCACTCTTAGGTGCTCCTCATCCACCTGGATGGCATAGCCACTCTTCCTCTGAATCTCCTGCTTGATCAGCACCTAAACACACACAGAGTTTATACACTAAGGCTGTCCCCGACAACAAAAAAATCTTGGTGTTTTGCAGGTACTATTTAATTTAATGAAGCTGCCAGTTGAGGACTTGTGAGGCGTCTATTTCTCAAACTACACACTCTAATGTAGTTGTCCTCTTGCTCAGTTGTGCACCGTTGCCTCCCACCCCTCTTTCTATTCTGGTTAGAGAGAGTTTGCGCTGTTCTGTGATTTTGAGCCTGTAATCAAACCCACAAATGCTGATGCTCCAGATACTCAACTAGTCTAAAGGCCAGTTTTATTGCTTCTTTAATCAGAACAACAGTTTTCAGCTGTGCTAACATAATTGCAAAAGGGTTTTCTAATGATCAATTAGCCTTTTAAAATGATCAACTTGGATTAGCTAACACAACGTGCCATTGGAACACAGGAGTGATGGTTGCTTATGATGGGCCTCTATACGCCTATGTAGATATTCCATAAATAAATCTGCCGTTTCCAGCTACAATAGTCATTTTACCACATTAACAATGTCTATGCTGTATTTCTGATCAATTTGATGTTATTTTAATGGACAAAAGAATTGCTTTTCTTTCAAAAACAAGGACATTTCTAAATGACCCCAAACTTTTGAATGGTAGTACTACTCATTCAAGGGTTTTTCTTTATTTGTATGGTATGTGTATATATTATATATACACACACAAGTTTGGACATACCTACTCATTCAAGTGTTTTACTATTTTCTACATTGTAGAATAATAGTGAAGACATCAAAACTATTAAATAACACATATGGAATCATGTAGTAACCCCCAAAAAGTTTTAAACAAATCAAAATATATTTTAGATTTTAGATTCTTCAAAGTAGCCACCCTTTGCCTTGATGACAGCTTTGCACACTCTTGGCATTCTCTCAACCAGCTTCATGAGGTCATCTGGAATGCATTTCAATTAACTGGTGTGCCTTGTTAAAAGTTAATTTGTGTAATTTCTTTCCTTCTTAATGCATTTGAGCCAATCAGTTGTGTTGTGACAAGGTAGGGGTGGTATACAGAAGATGACCCTATTTGGTAAAAGACCAAGTCCATATTATGTCAAGAACAGCTCAAATAAGCAAAGAGAAATGACAAAGACAAGTCAATCCAAAGAACTTTGACAGTGCGGTCACAAAAACCATCAAGCGCTATGATGAAATTGGCTCTCATGAGGACCGCCACAGGAAAGGAAGACCAAGAGTTACCTCTACTGCAGAGGATAAGTTCATTCGAGTTACCAGCCTCAGATATTGCAGCCCAAATAAATGCTCCAGAGTTCAAGTAACAGACACATCTCAATATCAACTGTTCAGAGACCGCGTGAATCAGGCCTTCATGGTTGAATTGCTGCAAAGAAACCACTACTAAAGGACACCAATAAGAAGAGACTTGCTTGGGCCAAGAAAAACAAGCAATGGACATTATACCGGTGGAAATCAGTCCTTTGTTCTGATGATTCCAAATTTGCGATTTTTGGTTCCAACCGCCGTGTCTTTGTGAGTCGCAGAGTAGGTGAACAGATGACCTCCGCATGTGTGGTTCCCACCATTAAGCATGGAGGTGGTGTGATGGTGCTTTGCTGGTGACACTGTCGGCAATTTATTTAGAATTCAAGGCACACTTAACCACCATGGCTACCACAGCATTCTGCAGCGATACACCATCGTATCTGGTTTGCCCTTAGTGGGACTATCATTTGTTTTTCAACAGGACAATGACCCAACACACCTCCAGGCTGTGTAAGGGCTATTTGACCAAGAAGGAGAGTGATGGAGTGCTGCATCAGATGACTTGCCCTCCACAATCACCCGACCTCAACCCAATTGAGATGGTTTGGGATGAGTCGGACCGCAGAGGGAAGGAAAAGCAGCCAACAAGTGCTCAGCATATGTGGGAACTCCTTCAAGACTGTAGGAAAAGCATTCCAGGTGAAGCTGGTTGAGAGAATGCCAAGAGTGTGCAAAGCTGTCAAAGGGTGGATACTCTGAAGAAAAATTATTTTAAATATTTTGATTTGTGTAACACTTTGTGTTACTACATGATTCCATATGTGTTATTTCATAGTTTTGATGTCTTCACTATTATTCTACAGTGTAGAAAATAGTCAAATAAAGAAAAACCCTTGAATGAGTAGGTGTGTCCAAACTTGTGATTGGTACTGTATATTACTGCTCGACTAAAATAATCTTGGTCGACCAACAGCCTAACAACCAAACAATCGACTAATTGGGGTCACACATAGTTAAATAATTAATTGAATCAAGATAGAGGTTAACTTCATGATATTCTGTCGGCATTCAAAATATGTTCACACACCGCTGTACCAACTGACAACAGCCAGATGACTAGACTTTATTATTATTATGTATGGCACATACCTGTAGTACTCTGTGAGAGAGATCCATCAGCTTCCTCTTGTATTGAGCGATCTTAGCCACTGTTGTTGCCTGGTTCTTCTGCAGTTCACTGATGTCATTAGAGATGATCTGGTGAAAGACCACAGGAAACATGTACATAACTACATAGGAGGAACCCACCTATAGCATAAAGGAAGGTACTGAGAAGCATGTGAGGCAGTACAGGAAAGCTGTAACAAAGGCCAGCATAACGCAGCTCCCCTCCTGGATTGGTATTAGTAGCCAGATTCGTCTATCCGTCTACTTTGCATGGTCCTTCAAGCTGGATAAGAACCAGCTGTTAAGTTCATGTTTTAAGTATCCCTATATTTCTGTTATTACAGGGCTATCACTCAGTCAAGAGTGCGCCTGCGCGTCAAGTCTTGTTGTTGATGGACCTAGCCTTGAGTGGAATGACTACCTTGTAGTGTGTTCATATGGTATAGTCAATTTTGTTAAACTGGAACCTTGTCGTTGTGTCATTTCGAGTTAACACCAGCAACCTAAGGTTTCTTTATTCATTTTATGGTCCTGCAAATTCCCTATCCCTCTACACTCTTTTATAACACTTCTAGAAGCAGGCCATATATGTGTACGGGTAAGCAGTGCAATTGTAGAGGCAAGCAGCAGGACTCACGTCTACTCTGGACTGGTGCTGTTTGGTCATCTGGTCCTGAATCTTCAGTCTGCGGAGTAGTTCTTTGAAACCAACCATGGGGACGGGGATCAACCTGTAGGATTACGAATATCATCAGTTCCATATACAGTTTCAAAATCATCATCTAGCTTAGACGAATTAATGATAACAAGCTTTTAATAACCTTGATTCACATTGAACAACTTACTTGTCAGCATCAGGGTTATCCACCTTTGCCTGTTCCCAAATGATGGGATCCACACCTGAAAACAAGCAACAAAACTCTGAGCCATATACAACAGTCACATTCTTATTGCTACATGTGGACCAAATAGTCCATACGCTGTTGTTTCAATAAACCATTAAATGAAACCAAAGTGAAATCCATGAAGCCACAGCTGTTGTACAATAGACATCTGGTTATCTAAAAGACATGGTCTTGTTCCCATGCTCAGACGTTGCATGCATCAACCAATGGTTGCGTGTCAGATCATCGACTGTGTCGTCGGGCACCAGATTGCTATAACATGATGTGCTTAAGCTGATATGGAAAATACCTATTCAGGCGCTGTAAAATCTGGCATGCCTCAGAAACGTCTGAGCCGGGGAACAAGACCATGCTCTCAACAAAACGACTCAGTTAACTTAGTTGTGATGGAGGTGAGAGCAGAGATTATTGGGAGGACCTACACAAAACCAAACTTACCTGCTGGTGCATTCGCCAGCAGCTGTTTGAGCTGTGCTGGTGAGAGCTCAGTGCGTGTAACAGACATGAAAACTGCTAGCTGTGTGAGCTGGGCCTTGGTGTTAGCCTGCTCTACATAGCTGTACAGTGTTGTAGCTGGGATCCTCTTAGATGTGCCATTAGGAGAACGCTCCACCACATAGATCACCACCTCCGTCCTAGAAAGACAGGCATTCAGTGTTACACAGTCCACTTAGAGGGCTTCTAAATGCACACTAATTTGAAAAACAAGAAAATGGCAGCCCTGCCACTTGGTTTGCTATCAAAGTGGGGCTGTAATCACTGTTAATAGGTTCATAGATTGAGCAATGGATGCAAGGACTGACAGATCATGAGGTCAACATGATAGATTTAACCATACTACATACAGTATATTCTGTTCTGTACCCATAGACTGTGTCTGGTAGTGTCTACTACTACTCACTGGTCATCAGGCAGGGCTTTGACTCCCTCTACGTTGACGGTGAGAGTCTGGTTCCCTCCCAGAACCTTGTGTAGAGACTCAACCAGCTGCTGCTGTTGGCTACGGACATCAGCCTCCTTCTTATTGAAGGCCAGGACAACCAGACCATCCTCATCCTTACTGCCTGGGATACAGCTGTAGCCCACCGCCTTGCAGACACAAACAGATATGATAAACTAGCAGTTTGTGTCCTTTGTTGGTCTCTCTAATGCCGACATATTTGTGACAGTTAATTTAACTCTACACCACTGCAGTTACCTGAAGACGGTAAAAACAAAGGAATAGTACAACGAACCTCGTCAACATGTGACAACTAGTTTTCAAGATTAAACAGCAATTTGCTTTATTAAAATAACATAACACTTCATGTCAAAATATGCCCGAAAAATTGTCATACGAGGCATTACCTTGAACCTGCAGAAAGGGTTCTCCTGTGTGAAGTCTACAGGGGGGAGTTGGTTGTTGAAGTAGCCCTTGCCTGTTCCCCAGAAGGCCTGGAGCTGATTCCACTTGGCCAGGATGGCATCTCTCTCATCCCCCAGCAGGGTGGGGGCAGACAGGGCGTTAGCTGTGTGGACGAGCTGATTAGACTGGGCCGGGGCCTGGGCCTGCTGCCCAAAAAAGCTTCCTATATAGCGCAACACAAAAGAAAAAACTTAGCTATCCTAGCAAAACATAACTTGTTTGGTTTGCTTACACCAGGGGTCAATCGCAATAGTCTTTCCTTTATTCCTCCCTGCATTCTCTCCACATCTCCGTCTCAAATCGCTGGATCTTCTGTTCCCTCTACGGTTAAGGAGGCGAGGAGAGGACCCTAGGAATTGAGGAAGGACTTTTGAGATTCACCCCTGCTCTTAGCCAGAGGAACTCTTACCTTGCTGTTGCTGCTGTGGCTGGATATTGAAGCCACCAAATCCACCTCCTAGAGTTGTCCCCAGACCTGTTCCAAACCCAGCTGCAGCGGTAGTGCCAGTGCCCAGCCCAGAGGAGAACCCAAATCCCTTATTCTGGGTATTACCAAACAGTCCTCCTGGAAGGAGAAATAATTATATAAATAAAACCATTAAATGGAAAATATAAGGATTTGTTGAGTATTTTGGCTTAGAATATAAGGTTAGAGTTAATGTGTGTTGATAATCTAAGAGTGAAATGCTAGTATCGGGAGAGGCAATGGCGAGGAGATAACATGTTATGGTAGAGTGCACCATCTAGTAGTTGACATGCAGAATAGCAGGAGAGCAAGCAGAGTGGGACAAGGCAGTTCCTGCCCTGGCTCTCTCCGTCTGTACCCAGCCCTGCCCCAGCGTAGTCCTGACCTGTTGTGCTTGCAGGAGCGGCGAAGCTGAAAGTTGACCCAGGCGCAGCAGCGGATGTAGTGGTTGTCCCAAAACCCCCAAAAGCACCTGAGCAAGACAAACCAGAACATCAGAGAGAGGTAACAGATCATGGATGAATGGATGGATAATGGAAAGAAAGATGAGAGGGCGTAGAGATTAGGGTTGCAAAGGGTCGGGAACTTTCCGGAAATTTTAATGGGAAGTTAAGCCCGGTAATGTTGCTTAAATTCATTAAAAAAGTTAGCTTATAACAGTGAACCTTTTTTGTGGGATACACATAAGGCAATTCTAGGTCTTGTGGCATATTTTGGTTAAACTATCCCCAAATCAATGGAATTGCAACCCTCTGCATGCACAGTGCATTCTTCCATCACATGTACAGCTGATTCTCATGATCTTGCACGCTAATGAGATGCTATTGAGCCCACACCACTACACTGTCTGAGCCAAGGACTACATGCTTTCTGGTAAGTTTTGATTACAATACTGGGTGGGGTGAATATATTTTATATGACATACATCATTTTTTGTTAACTAGTAAATAATAGCCTACAGCAAAGTGAGTTTAAAGAATTTCTAACTTGTTAACAATTTCTGCTAGTTAGTTTTTGCTACCATGTGGATTTTAGCTTGCTTGAGCCTGCTAACTGAGTGTTAATTCACCTGTTTCCATACATGTTCCGTTTTAAAACATTTATCTTACAAAGGAGTTGTTTAATCTAACTGCTTAACTACTTATCTGTACATGGAATTGTATGTATGTATGTATGTATGTATGTATGTATGTATATATTATTTTTTTTAAATCTAATCTTTACAGGAAAATGCCACGGGCACTATCTGATGTGTGGATACATTTCACTGCAACTAATGTAGAAGGAAAAGCTGTGTCAAGTGCAAAAAGTTCCCTCAGGGCTCACAACAAGCAACATCTGACAAAAGTCCCTCTACTTCTATTTGAGGTGAAAATTATGAATCAGACACCTTATCGATAGCAACAGCTCATGGTCCTCCTGGAATCAGAAGTTTTTTTGACTCAATGGAGGAATGTAGTCAGAGAATTGCTGATGAATGTCTTGCTCGAGCGTGGGATGCAACTAGTTCACCTCTGATGCTCACAGGCAATGTGTATTGGAAGAGATTTCTGAATGTTCTTCGCCCAGCATACACCCCTCCAACCAGCATGCTTTATCTACTCCTTTGCTGGATGCAGAGTTCAACAGAGTTCAAGTGAAGGTCAAGCAAATAATAGAGAAAGCAAACTGTATTGCAATCATCTCTGATGGGTTGTCGAATGTTTGTGGGCAAGGAATAATTAACTACATCATCTCCACCCCTTAACCAGTATTCTACAAGAGCACAGACAAGGGACAACAGACACACCGGTCTCTACATTGCAGATGAGCTGAAGGCAGTCATCAATGACCTTGGACCACAGAAGGTATTTGCACTGGTGACAGACAATGCTGCGAATATGAAGGCTGCTTGGTCAAAAGTGGAGGAGTCCTACCCTCACATCACACCTATTGGTTGTGCTACTCATGCATTGAATCTGCTCCTCAAGGACATCATGGCACTGAAAACAATGGATAAACTCTACAAGAGAGCCAAGGAAATGGTTAGGTATGTGAAGGATCATCAAGTTATAGCAACAATATACCTCACCAAGCAAAGGGAGAAGAAAAAGAGCACCACATTGAAGCTGCCCAGCAACACCCGTTGGGGTGGGGTTGTCATCATGTTTGACAGTCTCCTGGAGGGGAAGGAGTCTCCAAGAAATGGCCATATCACAGTCTGCCGATATGGACAGCCTCGTCAAGATGATCCTCCTAGATTATGTATTTTGGGAGAGAGTGGTAAGCAGCCTGAAACCTATAGCAGTAGCCATTGCACGGATTGAGGGAGACAATGCCATCCTGTCTGACGTTCAGACTCTACTTGCAGATGTAAAAGAAGAAATCCGTACTGCCCTGCCCACTTCACTGTTGCTCCAAGCAGAGGAAACTGTAGTACTGAAATACATAAAAAAAAGTGTGAAGACTTCTGCCTGAAGCCCATACATGCCGCAGAGTACATGTTGGACCTAAAATATGCTGGCAAAAGCATACTGTCTGGTGCAGAGATCAACAAGGCCTATGGTGTCATCACTACCTTGTCTCACCAACTTGGCCTGGATGAGGGCAAGGTTCTTGGCAGTCTGGCGAAGTACACTTCCAAGCAAGGGCTTTGGGATGGAGATGAGACATGTTGGCACAACTGCCATATTACATCAGCCACCTGGTGGAAGGGACTTTGTGAATCTGAGGCTCTTTCCCTGTTGCCTCCATCATCCTCCAAATCCCACCAACATCAGCTGCCTCAGAGCGCAACTGGTCTTTGTTTGGGAACACACACACCAAAGCACGCAACAGGCTGACCAATACAACGGTTGAAAAATTGAGTGCATCAGAATCTGGTGTTCAAGAGGTGGACATTGAAGAGGTCCAGGGAGAAGACATGGAAGCCTGAGAGGAAGACAACCAAAGCTTTAGTTTCTAGACTACAATTTTACAGATGTATGTTGAAAATGTTTTTGGGAAATGAGATGGATCATTCAAAATTCCCTTTCTTTTGTTGTTCAGTGAAATCATCCCATGTGAAGAGTCAACTCATTTAATTAAAGTTCAATTCGTAACTAAATTGTTTTTTAAATTTCTATTGGAAAGATTTAATCATTTGCAATTATGTCTACTTAAGGTAAAAGGTTTATGTTTCTGTCTCCATATGATATGGTAAATATATCCAATGCAAAAAACATCTACATTTAAATTGTATTAATATTAATTTGAATATATTCCCGTTAATTCCCATATATTCCCACGGAAAGTTTCCACCTCTGAATATTCCCCAAAATGTGCAACCCTAGGAGAGATCAATTGATTTCTCTAAGCGAGAGGGTACCTAATGCTTTTTCAGAGTGGAGAGGATAAATACTCTTGAGAAATAACACAGAACATGTCATGTGCCTGCCAGGCAAACAGTGGCCTAACAGATTCAGACAAATGCCTTAAGAAACACATAACATATTCCACAAAACATAATCTAGCACAGCCTTTCCCAACTCTGTAATCAGAGCCCACCAGTTTGACACAGGGACTGTGCTGACAAAGGCTGTTGTAGCGGATAGCGGATGTATCCAAAACAGGCAACATGCAAAACATCATTAGATGAGCATTTAACATATGCATAGGGTGAGATGGAGATATACAAAAACCACACCAAAATAATACACAGTCATGTAGGGAGAAATGGAGAGGACAAATGTGTGCTGTAGACATACTAGACGGATTGACTGATTGATAGATTAATTCTTTAAAAAGGCATCTACCTGCGCTAGCCAGGCTATTACCAAAATTGAACACAGTGGCTGCTGTGGTAGCTGCACCAAAGCCCCCAACATTAAAGCTGATTGCAGCCGCGTTGGGAGCTGCTGCATTTAATCCAACCCCCCCAGAACTAAACCCACCAGACGTGGTGCTCCCGGCTCCCAGCCCCCCAAATCCTGTAGCCGGCAGGCAGGGGGGG
>QNTS01002343.1:115714-174279 GCA_003317085.1 Hucho hucho | reverse complement strand
GAGAGAGAGAGAGAGAGAGAGAGAGAGAGAGAGAGAGGTGCAGAAGAGGGTTAGTGTAGAGAAGAGCACAGCGACAGTCCCACAGTGGGATAAAGCTTCCAACACATTGTATGTACAAGAGCACGCCCGGTAGCGTCATAACAGACGAGCCCCAACAGTTATGTTTTCAGTTGAAGGAATTACTAAGCCGAGGAGATGCAACTAAAACTAATTAACAGAAACAAACCTCAACTCCCTGCTCTGTTAGTCAGTCAGTTAATTAGTAAGATACTAGTATTATGCTGAATACACTGGTGTAGTTGGATGGTTATTTAGTAGTAACTACATTTCACACACTTATGTGGTAGGCTAGTAGCCTGGGTGGCAGTCTGTTTCTACTCTCTTGCCAACTCCTTATAGTTTCGGAAATCCCAGACCTAGGGCAGCAACAGCACTAGGTCTGGGAAACATGACGGATTCTCTTGGCAACTTCGAAAAAGAATAGATCCTGGGGAGTTCTCTTCAAACAGACAACTCTCCCAACAAATCACGAGTTTGGGTAGGCAAGGCTTAAAATGTAGGCAGGAATTGTGCTCATGAAAAACTTACCATAGGCAGACATGCCAGAACGTCACGATTCTATACCTAAGTTTGCAGGCAAAACCTTTGCAGAGGTTTCAGTGAAGGTAGTTGAGGCAAACTAGTAAAATGCACTCATTTAAAATAACCTCTATGATCTTCATCTTGCTAGGTACTATTGTGTGTCCAGGAGACATTTACGCTAGGGCAACAAGCAGATAAAGCAGTTATGTTAAGAAAGCCGAATATCCCAACTCTGCACTTTCCTCTATTCCAAACTGACATTGTAAATGTACAGACATGTTAAGCTGGAACATTGGTAAACTGTGGGAGGCAACTAGTCTGTCTAAAAAGACTAAACTCTTTATGTAATTGTCATGCCAAACATCATCATGCTATGTTTGGTTTGCCAATGGAGTAAGCAAGAGCACAAACAGATCTGGGACAAGGCTAGTTGGCTGGTTAGTTAGCCAAGTCGGCGTAACTGTGTCAAACAGTGATGTAGTGGACAGTGAGTGTCCCAGTCTTACCTGTGGTGGTGGTGCCAAAGCCGCCGAAGCCAGCAGGGGCCGCAGCAGTGGTGGTGGTCCCAAAACCAGGGGCTGCAAGACCTGCTATAGCCAGGAAGAAAATGATGTAAATCATTAAGGCACACTTAACCATCATGGCTACCACAGCATTCTGCAGCGATACGCCATCCCATCTGGTTTGCACTTAGTGGGACTATCATTTGTTTTTCAAAAGGACAATAACCCAAAACACCCCTCCAGGCTATGTAAGGGCTATTTGACCAAGAATGAGAGTGATGGAGTCATCAGATGACCCGGCCTCCACAATCACCTGACCTCAACCCAACTGAGATGGTTTGGGAGAAGTTGGACCGCAGAGTGAAGGAAAAGAAGCCAACAAGTGCTAAGAATATGTGGGAAGTCCTTCAAGACTGTTGGAAAGGCATTCCAGGTGAAGCTGTTTGTGAGAATGCCAAGAGTGTGAAAAGCTGTCAACAAGGGTAGCTACTTTGAAGAATCTAAAATATACTTAACACTATACACGTCAGCAACTACAGCGACTGAAATGACTGCAACACTTAAAGAGGTGCAGTTAGTTTCAGAGTGGGTGGCAAGGATTAAGTTATTCCATAACATTAAAAAAATTAAAAGCATAGTATTTGGGACAAATCATTCAAAGCCCTAAACCTCAACTAAATCTTGTAATAAATGTTGAAATTGAGGTGACTAAACTGCTTGGAGTAAATTGTTAGATTACTTGTTAGATACTACTGCATGGTCGGAACTAGAAGCACAAGCATTTCGCTACACTCGCATTAACATCTGCTAACCATGTGTATGTGACAAATACAATTTCATTTGACTTTAAGATTGGGAGAAGTCTGTCCATAATAAAGCGCTGCTCTACCTTCTTAACAGCACTATCAATAAGGCACTAGTTTTGTCGAACCTGGCCTACTGTTCAGTCATGTGGTCAGGTGCCACAAAAAAGAGACAGGAAAATTGCAATTGGCTCAGAACAGGGCAGCACGGCTGGCCCTTGGATGTACACAGAGCTAACAATAATATTCATGTCAATCTCTCCTGGCTTAAAGTGGAGGAGAGATTGACTTCATCACTACTTGTATTTGTGAGAGGTATTGAGATGTTGAATGCACCGAGCTGTCCGTTTGAACTACTGGAGCACAGCTTGGACACCCATGCATACCCCACAAGACATGCCACCAGGTCTCTTCACAGTCCCCAAGTCCAGAACAGACTATGGCAGGCGCACAGGTACTACATCGAGCCTTGACTATATGGAACTCTGTCCACACCAAGTAACTGATGCAAGCAGTAAAATTTGAGTAAAAAATAAATAAAATACACACACACACACACACACACACACACACACACCCCTACATTATGGAAAAGCGGAGTGTAAAGCAACATACAGGATAACATACGCACTATATACACACGGATTTTGTATTGTAGATATGTGGTAGTAGTGGAGTAGGGGCTTGAGGGCACTAAGTGTGTTGTGAAATCTGTGAATGTATTGTAATGTTTTTAAAATTGTATAACTGCCTTAAATTTTTGCTGGAACCCAGGAAGAGTAGCTGCTGCCAGGGGATCCATAATAAATACAATGCAAATGACTGAGATACGACGTTATAAATTAAACCAAACTGTTTAAAGAAAATGTGCATATGACAACCATAACTGGCATGCTGATAGAATGTTAAGATAAATTGGCATTCCACATGAGAAGGGTTGCCGACTCCTTGTGTAGCCCATTACCGGCAACTTCAGGAGTGTAATGGCAGAGTAAGCAAAAGCCACCAGGAAAATAGTGGGGTCAGGTTAAGGTTTCTTTCTTCTCGTTACCTAGATCTCTGGTGCCCTCGAGGGATCAAACCGTAACCTTAAAGCATCAGACAAGCTAAATGCATATAGTTGATTTTATTAAAACACATAGGGTGTGTCAATATATGGAAAAATACACGGTTAAAAATGTAGAGCAATCAATTGGTCAAAAGAACAACCTTTCGGTCACCAAGATTGTCAGTGACAGCCCTAAATGTTTCACTGTCACTATTAATCCCTTACACATAATGAATGGATAATACACAGTAAATACAGCTATTAACAATTTATACTAACCAATCCATTTATTGTTACTGAGGATTAAACTGCCTTTACAAACAATATACAGCCACAAGACTTTGTAGATTAACTATTTACAACATGCATGCTTTCTCTTTGTAACAATTAGCAACATGCATTTCCAGATGAAGCACTTCATCAGAGTCGGGAGCATTGAAACAAGTCCCTCTTTTGGCCACTTAGATTTGCCCATTACAGCAAAGTGAACGACTGTCATCTTCGGCGCGGTCCAAACGGCTGTGGACATTCCTCCTCTCATCATCTTACCATCTCCACAAGTGTGTGCACTGCTAAATAGAATGAAGTTATCGTTAAAACATGACAATAACAAGTTCATTACAAGAAGCATCAGGAATCCTTGGAAGATAAGCTAGATAACGAGAAGCCTTGGAGGTGAGATGGACCACTGGTGTGATCTTAATACAGCAGGATAAAACATTCATAACTGCCTCTAATTTCCTAAATGAATAACAGTAATGATGACCAAAAACGTAAAATATTAATGACACACAGCAACAAGACGGTTAGTCACATGCTGATGCTAACGCTTCTCTCCCCATGTCTGAGAGAAAAATACTGCAGTATTGTCTTCCTCAAACAGATGTCCTGCGAAGCGTTGTTGATCAGGTCTATCATGTCCTTGTGTATCTGTTTTGTTTGGACCGAGCAGGGGTATATGTACATTGAGGCCTTTCCCATTTGCCCATCTCTAATTCATAAGGTCTTTGGATAGCCCCCAGTGCACCACTTGCCTTATGTCATCAACCTGTACGCCAAGTCCAAAAGCCACTGTAGCAATAAAACATTGGATGGTGATGTCTTGCCTGGCAAATGTAGACACTACCATCTGCTGAGTGCGCAGATGGTAGTGTCTACATTTGCGATCCAAGCCACATCTCCCAGTTGTTTCATCAGCTTGCCTTTAACTCTGGTTACAGATGTGATAGTCCTGCACACATTAAATACATTTTTTTTTTTTTAAATAATGAATCTACAGCATTGTAAACGTAATTAAATTAGTATGTGACTAACACTATTTAAACAGATATTTACATTATTACTTAATGAATGACATTCTTTAATAAACCCAAAGGGCTTTTACATTAAGTTAATTTCCTTCATGACTAAAACCTAGACTGGCTTGCAATAAATTATAGTCTTTCTTGTATTCCTCTTTGACTCCTTCAGATTCTCCAGCAGTCAAAGCACTTCTTTTGAGATGTCCGGCGATGCACCTTTCTTGATTGAGATATGAACGGACTGGACTGTTTGGGTTGCTTGCTGTTTGGGGTTTTAGGCTGGGTTTCTGTACAGCACTCTGACATCAGCTGATGTAAGAAGGGCTTTATAAATACATTTGATTGACTGTGGAATTAGGAAATGAAACCAACGTCATTCAATACCAAATTTATGTGCATGGAATCTATACTCATAACACTGTTTTTTCTTGAATAATAGTCTGCTGCAGAGAGATGTATAGTTTTACAGGTTGGATAGTCCAGTGATCATTTCCACAGATTCTCATTATATGCAGCTTGCGTAACACATCTGAAACGAGTTCTTCTGTTGCGATCAACAGCAACACTGGTGCAGTCAGGATGCAGAGAATGTGTGGAACCTTGGTGTATACTTCTCTGAAGGTTGATCCCCTTTAATGTAAACAAGAAAATGTGTTAAGTCAGTGTTTAAGGCTATGTACAGTCGTGACCAAAAGTTGAGAATGACACAAATATACATTTTCACAAAGTCTGCTGCCTCAGTTTGTATGATGGCAATTTGCATATACTCCAGAATGTCACGAAGAGTGATCAGATGAATTGCAATTCATTGCAAAGTCCCTCTTTGCCATGCAAATGAACTGAATCCACAAAAAAACAGCTTGCTCAGGAATGGCAGCAGGCAGGTGTGAGTGCATCTGTACGCACAGTGAGGCAAAGACTTTTGGAGGATGGCCTGGTGTCAAGAAGGGCAGCAAAGAAGCCACATCTCTCCAGGAAAAACATCAGGGACAGACTGATATTCTGCAAAAGGTACAGGGATTGGACTGCTGAGGACTGGGGTAAAGTCATTTTCTCTGATGAATCCCCTTTCCGATTGTTTGGGGCATCCGGAAAAAAGCTTGTCCGGAGAAGACAAGGTGAGCGCTACCATCAGTCCTTTGTCATGCCAACAGTAAAGCATCCTGAGACCATTCATGTGTGGGGTTTCTTCTCAGCCAAGGGAGTGGGCTCACTCACAATTTTGACAAGAACACAGCCATGAATAAAGAATGGTACCAACACATCATCTGAGAGCAACTTCTCCCAACCATCCAGGAACAGTTTGGTGACGAACAATGCCTTTTCCAGCATGATGGAGCACATTGCCAAAAGGCAAAAGTGATAACTAAGTGGCTCGGGGAACAAAACATCAATATTTTGGGTCTATGGCCAGGAAACTCCCCAGACCTTAATCCCATTGAGAACTTGCGGTCAATCCTCAAGAGGCGGGTGGACAAACAAAACCCCACAAATTCTGACAAACTCCAAGCAGTGATTATGCAAGAATTGGCTACCATCAGTCAGGATGTGGCCCAGAAGTTAATTGACAGCATACCAGGCCGGATTGCAGAGGTCTTGAAAAAGAAGGGTCAACACTGCAAATATTGACTCATTGCATCAATGTACTTGTCAATGAAAGCCTTTGACACTTATGAAATGCTTGAAACTATACTTCAGTATTCCATAGTAACATCTAACAAAAATATCTAAAGACACTGAAGCAGCAAACTTTGTGAAAATTAATATTTGTGTCATTCTCAAAACTTTTGGCCACGACTGTAGTTTAAAGCACCATTGTTTGAATCCTGCTCATTCTTGAAGCACTGGGAGTGTGTGATTTGCACACTCAGAGGGCCCCTAGCCATTACTCAATGTGACAAGTGCAAGAGATGTGAAGTGGCGAGTTTACAACGCCCTACTGTATGCTCTGACCAGGAGATGGTAACTTGATGCAGTAAGGAATAACAGTTTGAAAGGGCTGAGTGAGGGTTTGCTGTAGCAACATTGTTTTGTGAATATAATAAATAATTGTAATCATTGCATACATACCATGTGCTCATACAATGGACTTCATGCATTGCTAAAAGACATTCTCTCCTTTATAGATTTCAACCAGTACCACCATCTCGGCAGGAACATATTTTCTGGGGACATGTAGACAAGAGTGACCTCTCCAAAGATGTTTGAAGGAAAATAATAGTATGAGAGAGGCCTGTAATATAAATAGTTTGTTTAAAATCTTAATATTTTAACAAATCAAAACAATTGTTTTAATAGAGTAAATCAGATATTAAAATCAATACATCAAATATGCAATCTTTTAGACATGCATTATTCTATAAAAAAAAATCTAAAAAGTCTGCTACTACATAGGCATAAAAAACAGTATTTAAACTGTACTCTACTTTATTAGAAGACGGTGTAATAAATGTTAAATAGATGTAGGTTAACACTAAATGAGTTTGTATTTTATATTCTTGACATTAAGGAATTCTCAAAAGTGATTCAGTTTACCTTGTCCATCAAATCTCCAGTCCAAAGCAGGCACTTTCTCCGTAATGCGAGGGTCGTTAATGCTCTCCTCTGCTCTTCTTTTAGTGGCTATTTCGCAAGGCCATCTAATATGGTGTCTATGTACTCCATTGTTTTCCATTAAGTGATGGAAAAACACTAGCCTCTAATTGTACTGGCCTATGACATCATTGAGTGAAAGGGACAGTGGCTGCGGTTCAAACTCATAAGACACACCCTTGTCCACTTACACTTGCCTTATGCCCTTGGGGGAATCCCCGTCGCCATCTTGGCGGGCGGTCCAAATGATTAGCCAAGCAAGGGAAGTTTGCAAACTAAGCCCCACAGCCCTCGTTTTTAGTTGAGTTTGCGAGTGTACAATTATGCTCACTATGGGGCCTGAAACTCCCCATAATTCAATTTGCGACGATTGTACATTCGCTAAGCAAAGTCAGCGAAAACTTAAAAACCACATCAATGGAGAAGTCAACATACAGTGAGGGAAAAAAGTATTTGATCCCCTGCTGATTTTGTACGTTTGCCCACTGACAAAGAAATGATCAGTCTATAATTTTAATGGTAGGTTAATTTGAACAGTGAGAGACAGAATAACAACAAATCCAGAAAAAAGCACGTGAAAAATGTTATGAATTGATTTGCATTTTAATGAGGGAAATAAGTATTTGACCCCTCTGCAAAATATGACTAAGTACTTGGTGGCAAAACCCTTGTTGGCAATCAGAGGTCAGACGTTTCTTGTAGTTGGCCACCAGGTTTGCACACATCTCAGGAGGGATTTTGTCCCACTCCTCTTTGCAGATCTTCTCCAAGTCATTAAGGTTTTGAGGCTGACGTTTGGCAACTCGAACCTTCAGCTCCCTCCAAAGATTTTCTATGGGATTAAGGTCTGGAGACCTTAACTTCTTAGGGAGCAGCGCATGAGATGACCGTTTTGGAGAGCCTGGCGTGCCCAAAGTAAAATGCCTCCCATTCAGGCCCAGAAAATAGGATATGCACATATTTGGTACCATTGGATAGGAAACACTCTGAATTTTCTAAAAGTGTTACCCATTTGTCTGTGAGTAAAACAGAACGGATATGGCAGGCGAAACCCCGAGGAATTTCTGTCCTGGAAAAAGTGGTTTTGACAGAGTGCCTCATTTGGAACCCCGCCCTCATGACAATGCCCATAAAAGGGCATATGAATGCAGTACCGATCGCTTCCTCTGGATGTCAACAGTCTCGAGACAGTGTTCAGTTTTGGATGCTTTAGAGCAGAGAAGAAGAGGAAATCAGGAAGTGTCCCCTTGGAAGTCAATAGGAGAGGACGCGCGCTCTCGCCAAGCGCGCTCTGTGTTTTTTTCCGTTCTTAGAGCTCAGTTTATATTCCGGTTGATTTATTATATTAAATATACGTAAAAGTGTTCCTAAGGATACATTTAAAATGATGTTTGATTGTTCTTGGACAAGTTTATAGGTATAAGTTGAATGAGTTCTAGTCACGTTTCAATGGACAAGTGGAGGCTGTAGTTTCTGATTATAACGCGCGAACCAAATGGAGATTTAAGGATATAATACATTACTTTTTATAACAAAAGAACCATGGATTGTCTTCGTTGGACACTTAGGAAGACCTCAGCAGAAGTTCTTCAACAGGTAATTGATTTGTTTTCGCTGTGAAATGTGTTGTGTGAACCGTGATGGCTTATGAATTCATGGTAATGGCAAAAATAGTGAAGGTGCTACCCTCAAACAATGAAATCTGACAACGCTGTGATATTGCCAAGAAACAGAGCTTTTGATGGCGCCCCACTGCTCCCTAATAGGTTCATGTGCTTCTTCTTGAGCCACTCCTTTGTTGCCTTGGCCGTGTGTTTTGGGTCATTGTCATGCTGGAATACCCATCCACGACCCATCTTGGGTTCTCACCCAAGATTTGACGGTACATGGCCCCGTCCATCGTCCCTTTGATGCGGTGAAGTTGTCCTGTCCCCGTAGCAGAAAAACACCCCCAAAGCATAATGTTTCCACCTCCATGTTTGATGGTGGGGATGGTGTTCTTTGGGTCATATGCAGCATTCCTCCTCCTCCAAACACGGCGAGTTGAGTTGATGCCAAAGAGCTCCATTTTGGTCTCATCTGACCACAACACTTTCACCCAGTTGTCCTCTGAATCATTCAGATGTTCATTGGCAAACTTCAGACGGGCATGTATATGTGCTTTCTTGAGCAGGGGGACCTTGCGGGCACTGCAGGATTTCAGTCCTTCACAGCGTAGTGTGTTACCAATTGTTTTCTTGGTGACTATGGTCCCAGCTGCCTTGAGATCATTGACAAGATCCTCCCGTGTAGTTCTGGGCTGATTCCTCACCGTTCTCATGATCATTGCAACTCCACGAGGTGAGATCTTGCATGGAGCCCCAGGCAGAGGGAGATTGACAGTTATTTTGTGTTTCTTCCATTTGCGAATAATCGCACCAACTGTTGTCACCTTCTCACCAAGCTGCTTGGCGATGGTCTTGCAGCCCATTCCAGCCTCAATCTTGTCCCTGACATCCTTGGAGAGCTCTTTGGTCTTGGACATGGTGGAGAGTTTGGAATCTGATTGATTGATTGCTTCTGTGGACAGGTAACAAACTGAGATTAAGAGCACTCCCTTTAAGAGTGTGCTCCTAATCTCAGGGGTCAAATACTTATTTCCTTCATTAAAATGCAAATCAATTTATAAAAATTTTCACATGTGTTTTTCTGGATTTTTTTTGTTGTTATTCTGTCTCTCACTGTTCAAATAAACCTACCATTAAAATTATAGACTGATCATTTCTTTGTCAGTGGGCAAACGTACAAAATCAGCAGGGGATCAAATACACTTGTACAGTGAGGGGAAAAAAGTAAGTAAAAACAAATGCAATTAAGTTTGAAATTGTGCTACTAATACACGACAGCACAAACACGTCTTGTACAAAGTAAATATGTTTTTGTTTGGTTATCTTTTGGAAATTGGAAATAAAACATTTTCCTTCTTCAGAAGTTCCAGCTAGGCAGGCTAACGTTAGTTAGCTCATTCATTTGCCAGCTATCATACAGTAGGCATATATTAATAATTATATATTTAATATAAGTAGACATGCACTCATAATTGACTGCAATGCATATAAAGCACCCACAAGCTACCGGTGGCTGAGAACAATCATCGCGGGATGAACGAGTGACGAATTTCTGGCCAAGGGTGGCCCATTTAAAAATCATGCCTTCCTCCCTTCGCCCTGCAAGTGTATATTCGTCAGACGTCATGATACGTCATCAGAAGTGTCAACTTAATTTGAGGGCTGAGCGGATAGGGTATGTCTTTTAAGTGTTTGGACCGCAGACAGTGTGTCGGTGTCTTCAAGCAGTACATTAACAGTTATTTTGTCGACCATTGGTGGCAGCACTGAGTCTGTTCTACAGGGCTTCTAATTGTGCAGCCACTAGATGTAGAAGAGTGTTTCCGGTGGAAAATGTGAATACTCATCATAGGAATGGAACACCCTGGATATCAAACTTGTTTTTAACGCTTATTTAATAGCGAGGGACACAATCAACCCGAGAGATGATGGAAATGCCTCTAACGTTAAAAATCAAAATATTTTACAGCTAGGGATCTTTCGGCAACTAGCCATCTAACATTAAAAGTCAGTCAAACATGTTAATATAAAATGGTCATTTAAATGGCTAGTTGGGGTACGAATATAAATTCTGTGCCATGCTAAATTAGTACAAAACCAAAGATATTGATACGTTTTAAGCAATTGTTCTTGTGTCATTGTTTTGACTATACACTTTTATACTAACATCACCAATCTGAAGGGGAAAGGATGTGTAATTCCCGCCAATTTGATGTGGTCAAAACGTCAATTTGTGTAATGTAGGAACACAATCATAACATAATGGAAAGTAGCATAATATAGGTATGGTAAAATAATTCAATATCATTATTTAGGATAATAGTGAATGAAGCAAACACAGATGTTATCACATTGAATCATTTCTCTCTAGTTTAACCAGTTAGAGATAAATAAATGAAAAGTGTCCTAAACACAATTTAACCAGGCGATCTAGACTAGAGCGTCTGTGCGGAAGGATGATTGTTTGACGTCCCTACACTTGCTCGTCCGCAACATAAGGGATTCAACCGAATGTTGCTGACGACTAGGTAACGTTAGCTAGTGTAGTTAGCTACCTTCGCTAGTTACCTATATTAGAAAGCTTACAACTGGCAGTTTAAATAGCAAGCTGACTTAAATTGTTGATAATCGATTTATGTGAGAACAGTTAATACAAGCTGACTAGCTAGCTAGTGTATGAACATTCTAGTAATCTAGCTAGCTACTTTGTTAGATAACGTTAACTGGCTTGACCTGCGGTCCAGGCCGCCTTTTTTACTTTTGTGGTTTCGTTAGCTGTGGCGTACGTAAATGAAATGAAAGCATAGCCATCAGTCCATCGCAATCTCCGCTGTTGATAGTAATATAAAGTGTTTTCTAATAAATTCAATATTACAAGATGGAAATATCTCCTTACTTGCGGGGTTGGTGGCAGCGCCGCCAAAGTTGAACGCCATGATTTCTCCTGTTCACAGCAAATTGGGTCCGTGCAGGAAGTGTCGTTTGATGGTATAGTTCCGAGAATTAAATTCTTCTTTGATGAGGTTTAATGGTGGTTGGCATCCAATAAATGTTGCATTACCGCCACCTACTAGACTGTAGTACATCTCCTTTATACTTTGCTTAAAAAAAACTAAACAAAACTACTATCTAACACTACACTCACAAAAACAGCATACTCCAATGTTTAAATATATTTAGTCCTACTTCAGGCCAACAACCTGAAAGGATGGGACACCACCACTTAACACACCCTGTAACTCTTCTGATGTCAAGTCTTGCACACCCAAATACCTCTCTGCATCTGCCACCACAACCTCAATTTTCTGCGACTTACATTCCATCCCTGTAGTACAGTTCATAACCATTGCTATAAATGCTAACTGAAACATATATCACTTGTTGGTTTATCCCTCTGTATTGATACAGATCTACAACTCACACCACTCCTCTCAGGATCCCTCCCCCGAGACCCTTCTTCCCCTACTTTCTTCACTGCCTCAGCATATGACAACCTCTGCACTACTATAACCCTGGAAACCTCAACCTGGCTCTCTCTCATGGGACATTTCTGACCCCCAGCCCCATGGGCACCGGTACAATTAACATATACCACTACTTTCCCCAATGCTACACATTCCTTTGTCTCATGCCCTTCTGCACACATCTCACACCTAGGAACCTCCCTCCTACAGACTGCTACCACATGCCCATAAGCTTGACACCTGTAAAAACGTAATATATTCGGCACAAAAGCTTGTGCAGGATAACTTATATATCCTAACATCACAATGTCAGGCAAAGCCTCAACATCAAAACTCAAAAGGGGTTATTTAAAATGCAAAACAAAAGCTGTATCCCTTCTAGACATGACCACTAATGAATACACCCCAGGTGAGGTGTAGACGATGTGGCTTTTCAATTGACCAAGACATAGTGTAGCCTATGTCTTATGATGATCTAAACTAGATGTTCAATTTCAAATATAGAAACTATAGCATTGAATTGCTGTCTGAAAAAAAGGTCTTTTTTATAATAAAAGCACTATTTCAACTTATATGTTAAAACTATCTAAACTGAACATTTAATTTGCGGGGGAGATTGTGACAGCCGGTTAAATGGCGTCCCTTGAGAAGGCAAGCACAAGATGTCTGTCAGGAGAAGTGCAGTATTATTATAAGGAGGAATGGAGGGAAAAAGAGAGGCAGAGGAGGTCTAAGAGAGAGAGGGAACCAGCTATGTTAATTATCCTAACCTGCTGCGTAAATTCTCATAATCTGTTACGAAAAGTACATTTTGACAAAAGCTGTATGCCATCTAGACAAAACCTTAATTAGTCAGATTCTGTTGCAAAACGTTTCGTCTGTTGCAAAATGTTTTTTCCCAGTGACTGGGATAATAGTCTCCCTCACAACTTAATAACAGTTCACACTCACTCACAACTGTCAAAATGATTCTTGTTGGACTAATGAGTGTTTCCAGGCTGTATCACAACCGGCCGTGAATGGGAGTCCCATAGGGAGGCGCACAATTGGCCCAGCGTCGTCCGGGTTTGCCCGGTGTAGCCAGTCATTGTAAATAAGAATTTGTTCTTAACTGACTTGCCTAGTTAAATAAAGCAGGAGTCCAGATGGGCCAAGCAGGAGTCCAGCTGCTAGTAGTTGTATTGGCTGGAGCATGGTTTCCAGCCAGATGGAACCATTGAGTCCACTGCTTCTTCCTTGACTGACTCATCGTTTAGTGCATTCTGTGAGACTAGGGCCGGGAAATGCATGGACAAAAGTATGTCATTCCAAAATCGTGGGCATTAATATGGAGTTAGTCCCCCCTTTGCTGCTATAACAGCCTCCACTCTTCTGGGAAGGCTTTCCACCTTTCTTGTGCTTCCATTCAGCCACAAGAGCATTAGTGAGGTCGGACAGTGATGTTGGGCGATTAGGCCTGACTCGCAGTCTGCGTTCCAATTCATCCCAAAGGTGTTCGATGGAGTTGAGGTCATGTCTCTGTGCAGGCCAGTCAAGTTCTTTCACACCGATCTCGACAAACCACTTCTGTATGGACCTCGCTTTGTGTAACAGGGAAGGGCCTTCCCCAAACTTTTGCCACAAAGTTGGAAGCACAGAATAGTCTAGAATAACATTCTATGCTGTAGTGTTAAGATCTCCCTTCACTGGAACTAAGGGGCCTAGCCCAAACCATGATAAATAGCCCCAGACCATTATTCCTCCTCCACCAAACTTTACAGTTGGCACTATGCATTGGGGCATCTGCCAAACCCAGATTAATCTGTCGGACTACCAGATGGTGAAGCGTGATTCATCACTTCCGAGAACGCGTTTCCACTGCTCCAGAGTCCAATGGTGGTAAGCTTTACACCACTTCAGCCGACGCTTGGCATTGCGCATGGTGATTTTAGGATTGTGTACGGCTGCTCAGCCATGGACACCCATTTCATGAAGCTCCCGACTAACAGTTATTGTGCTGACGTTGCTTTCATGGCCGAGCAGCTGCACACAAGCCTAAGTGTCGGCTGAAGTGGTGAAAAGCTTGCCACCATTGGACTCTGGAGTTTGGAACTCAGTAGTGAGTGTTGCAAACGAGGACAGATTATTTTTACGCGCTGCGCACTTCAGCATTCACCGGTCCCGTTCTGTGAGCTTGTGTGGCCTACCACTTCGCAGCTGAGTCGTTGTATTTGTTTTTGCAGCAGCTACTCTTCCTGGGGTACAGCAACATTAAGGCAGTTATATACAATTTGAAATATTACAGGACATTACATTTAATAACACTTTTCACAACACATTAAGTATGTTCCCTCAAGCCACTACTCTACTATCACATACAGTACCAGTCAAAAGTTTGGACACCTACTCATTCCAGGGTTTTTCTTTATTTTTACTATTTTCTACATTGTAGAATAATAGTGAAGACATTAAAACTATGAAATAACACATATGAAATGAGATTGCTTTTTATAAACGTACCGTGTACGTAAAATGCATGTACAGTACCAGTCATTCAAGTATATTTGAGATTCTTCAAAGTAGCCCACACATTAATACTTCTTATGAAAAGAAGTAATGCAGTCAGTCTCTCCTCAACTCTTAGCCAAGAGTGAGGCATGCATAGCATTTATATCAGCCCTCT
This sequence comes from Hucho hucho, assembly GCA_003317085.1. Classification (NCBI taxonomy): domain Eukaryota; kingdom Metazoa; phylum Chordata; class Actinopteri; order Salmoniformes; family Salmonidae; genus Hucho; species Hucho hucho. The sequence goes on along the minus strand of QNTS01002343.1, from coordinate 159,717 downwards.
GATTAAATGAAGAGCAAGACGTGCCGCTCTGTTCTGGGCCAGCTGCAGCTTAACTAGGTCTTTCCTTGGTGCACTGGACCACACGACTGTACAATAATCAAGATTAGACATAACTAGAGCCTGCAGAACTTGCTTTTTGGAGTGTGGTGTCAAAAAAGCAGAGCATCTCTTTATTACGGACAGACCTCTCCCCATCATTACAACCATTGAATCTATATGGTTTGATCATGACAGTTTATAATCCAAGGTAACGCCAAGTCATTTAGCCCCCTCAACTTGTTCAACAGCCACACCATTCATTATCAGATTCAGCTGAGGTCTAGAACTTAGGGAATTATCTGTACCAAATACAATGCTCTTAGTTTTAGAGGCATTCAGGACCAGTTTATTACTGGCCACCCATTCCAATACAGACTGCAATTCTTTGTTAAGGGTTTCAGTGGCTTCATTAGCTGTGGTTGCTGATGTGTATATGGTTGAATCATCAGCATACATGGACACACATGCATTGTTTAATGCCAGTGGCAGGTCATTGGTAAAATAAAAAAAGAGTAGAGGGCCTAAAGAGCTGCCCTGAGGTACATCACACTTTACATGTTTGATATTAGAGAAGCTTCCATTAAAGAAAACCCTCTGAGTTCTATTAGATAGATAGCTCTGAGGTTGAAAAGCCATAACACATACGTTTTTTCAGCACAGGTTATGGTCAATAATACCAAAGGCTGCACTGAAATCTAGCAGTACAACACCCACAATCTTCTTATTATCAATTTCTTTCAACCAATCATTAGTCATTTGTGACAGTGCAGTACATGTTGAGTGCCCTTCTCTATAAGCATGCTGAACGTCTGTTGTTAATTTGTTTACAGAGAAATAGCATTGTATTTGGTCAAACACCACTTTTTCCAACAGTTTGCTAAGAGCTGGCAGCAAGGTTATAGGTTGCTGTTAGAACCAGTAAAGGCCGCTTTACCACTCTTGGGTAGCGTAATTACTTTGACTTCCATCCAAGCCTGAGGACTAAGACTTTCATCTAGGCTCAGATTAAAGATGTGACAGATAGGAGTGGCTATAGAGTCAGCTACCATACTCATTAGCTTTCCATCTAAGTTGTCAATGCAAGGAGATTTGTCATTATTGATCGATAACAAAAAAAATCCACCTAACTTTATTCAAACTTGCAATGCTTTTCTTTCATTTTTTGTTTTTTATGCATGAATTCAATGGCTCACTGTTTGTTGTTGGCATTTCCTGCCTAAGTTTGCCCACTTTGCCAATTAAGTAATCAGTAAAATAATTGGCATCGTCAAATGGTTTTGTGATGAATAAGCCATCGGATTCGTTGAAAGGTGGAGTTGAATTTGTCTTTATGCCCATCATTTCATTTAAAGTACTCTAAAGTTTTTTTCCATCATTCTTTATATCATTGATCTTGGCTTCATAATACAGTTTCTTCTACTTTTTGTCTATAGAAAGTCTACACCCCGTTTCAAAATGTTCACATTTGTTACCTTATAGCCTGGAATTAAAATGCATAAAAATTGTTTTCCCCCCACTGATATACACATCCTACCCCACAACTTCCAAGTGAAAATAATATTCTGGATGTTGTTAGAAATTGTATTTGAAAAAATAACTGAAAGAGCTTGGTTGGATAAGTGTCCACCCCCATGTATTAGCAATCCTAAATTAACTCAGGTGTAACCAATCACCTTCAAAATTACACAGGGTCAAAATCAAAATTCTTGAGAATGAGACTCTGGTCTCAGTGGTGACCCCCCCATCTAAATAAAAGTCAAATAAAGAAAAAATTAAAAGGCCTCCACCTGTGATAAATTGTAATGATTCACATGATACATTTCAGGATAAATTCAGCAGTTCCTGTAGGTTCCCTCGCTGGGTAGTAAATTGCAAAGCAAACATTTAACCAAGGAGCTTTCAAAAGAACTCCAGGACAAAGTTGTGGAAAGGTGTAGATCAGATCAGGGGATGGGTATAAACATATTTCAAAGGCCTTTTGGCACGGTCAAGACGATTACTAAGAAGTGGAAGGGGTATGACACCACGAAGATCCTGTCTAGATCAGGCCGTCCCTCCAAACTGGATAACTGATCATATAGGAGACTGATGAGAGAGGTTACCAAGAGTCCAATGTAAACTTTGAAAGTTACAGGCTTTTATGGCCAAGACTGGTTAAAGTGTGCATGTGACAACAATATCCCAATAACTCCACAACTCTGGAATGTATCGTACGGTGGAAAGTAGGAAGCCATTACTCAAGAAATTCCATGTTGAATCCCGTTTGAAGTATGCAAAAAAAAACTCAGGAGATTCTATAGTCATGTGGAAAAAGGTTTTCTGGTCTGACAAAACTAAAATTGAATTTTTGGGCCTAAATGCAAAGCGTTACATTTGGCGCAAACCCAACACAGCACATCACCCAAAGAATATCATCCCTACTGTGAAGCATGGTGGCGGCAGCATGATGTTATGTGGATGTTTCTCATCGTCAGGGACTGGGGCAAGTATCAGGATTGAAGGGAAAATGAATGGAGCAATGTACAGTAAAATCCTTGAGGAAAACCTTCTGCCCTCTGCAAGAAAGCTGAACCCAGGATGGAAGTTCACCTTTCAGCATGGCAACAACCCGAAGCAGACAGCCAAAGCTACAGTGGAGTGGCTAAGGAATAAAAAGGTAAATGTCCTTGAGTGGCCCAGTCAGAGCCCCGACCTTAATCCAATTGAACATTTGTGGCATGACTTGAAGATTGCTGTCCATCAACATTCCCTAAGGAACTTGACAGAGTCTATACCATTTTTAGATTTTTTTACACCCTTTTTCTCCCCAATTTCGATCTTGTTTTATTGCTGAAACTCCTCATTGGGCTCAGGAGGAGAAGTCGAGTTATGCGTCCACTGAAACACGACCAAACTGCTCTTCTTAACACCCACCCACGTAACCTGGAAGCCAGCCGCCCCAACAACAACCTACAAACATGTCTGATGACAAAATACTTGCTAGTGATGAAGAAAACTACTGGAGGAGCGTTGATGTTTATAATCTGTGATAAATGTTTTATGACCATGGGGCTAAAGGTAATTCTATTGTTAGGATACTCATGTCCACTATCTTCAGGGGGAAGTGGGGGTTACGAATACACAATATACCAGACTACATGAAACCAAATAGGCCTACCCCAGGTGGTTCCCTGGGCCATGAACAGTATTTAATGCAAGGCTACACAGTTGTTAAAAGCATGAAATGTTGCCATGCAAATAAATCACGGTTAGCCAACACATCAGACATGGGAGATTATGATTATGGAAAAAGCAAGTAGACCTGATCCTAAGTAATTAAATTGTAGCAATACCTTTAATTTATATTCGGGCTATTCTGCAATGTAAGATGACACATTTACTGTCTATTACAATGTACGGAGACAAAATTATTATTGACACTATTATCTATCTCCTCAGCATATGCTAACTGGAAGAGCACCTAGGCTACAACACAATAAGATCAACTCGAACTGCAATGATTAGTCTACATATCTCCGCAATGTGACGGCCCTGAATTTGTTTGAACCGTCTCAGTGCTTCTCCTTCCAATAGGGCGCTTCCCCTTTAATTCCCAATTAAATAGCCAGCATCAGCTGCGCAAAAGAAGGGCTGTGATGGAGACTTGAGGTTGTGATGGAGATGTGTTTAACCCTCAGTTCAGAAGCTTTTTTACTCCGTTTGTTTTGTTGTATTTAAAAGTGTGCTTTGTAGCTTAATCGCAAGTTTAGCCAGGATCGGATCCACTCATTGCTTCCTTTGGACAACACATATCCGTTGTTCTCTGCTGGAGATCTGTTGGCCGATTGGATTGTCTGACTGACCACAACTTTTTTTTGCATACGGTATTTCATTTGTTTTAGAGTGATGTATATCGTGATGATTTATGTTGTCAGTTGTAGTTGAAGACTTATTGAGATGGGATATTCTTTATGGTTGTGTGGTAAAATAGTTGATATTTTGATTGCATGATTGAGACTGGGTTTACGCTACACTTTTATGAACGGACAAACATTGCGTGACTAAGGTCACTTGAGTTCCCTGAACTCATTTACCGGGCTGGACTCTTTTAGGCCCGAAGTACTGGCCTTTTATGGAGGAACCAGAGCTCATTATTTGTTATGTGTTTGATTATTTATGTTGCTAATACAACCCACGCAAAGGAACACATTTGGTTTGAAGTTTTAAGGGTTTGTGAAAAGTGTATTTCAATACTGACTTTTACTTGAATCTTTATTGGTGTAGACTTGACGGGACTCATATCCTCCCAAGCCAAAAGGAGAAATCAATATTTTCTCTGGTAGGCACAACCTACCTGGCACCCCTACAAACAATGACCTCAAGTCAAAACTGTTACAGCACACTCTTTGATGCTTTCTATTCTCAAACCGCCTCTGTATTTTGACACATCACCAGATCCAATTTATGTGAATACAGAAGGTACAGCTGTGTCTGAGTTTTCTGTGTTTTGTTTCCATCTTCGTTGATAGTGCTTACTACACACATTTTGATTTGCAAGATTGGGAGTTTATAGATCGTTTTTATTGCTAATAGCCATCTTCTGCATCTGTCTGTATCTTTCAGTGAAATTTTGTGCCTTCTTCCCTAGATTTCTTATACTGTAAAGTGCAGCCAGGGACCAAACACCAGCTTGCTATTGCTGCCATCTGTTCAGATTTCCACTTTTCAGAACTAACTTTAGTGCCAGCTCCTTCTACCCCTGTAAAACTTGCATCTGTGACTAGCTCCAAATAAAGGCATATACACTAACCATTCAAAAGTTTGGGGTCACTTAGAAAGGTCCTTGTTTTTAAAAGAAAAGCTTTTTTTTGTGTGTCCATTTTAAAAGAACATCAAATTGATCAGCCCCGGTGCACAACTGAGCAAGAGAACAAGTACATTAGTGTCTAGTTTGAGAAACAGACACTTCACAAATCCTCAACTGGCTGCCATTAAATAGTACCCGCAAAACACCAGTATCAACGTCAACAGTGAAGCGGTGACTCTGGGATGCTGGCCTTCTAGGCAGAGTTCCTCTGTCCAGTGTCTGTGTTCTTTTGCCCATCTTAATCTTTTATTTTTATTGGCCAGTCTGAGATATGGCTTTTTCTTTGCAACTCTGCCTAGAAGGCCAGCGTCTCGGAGTTGCCTCTTCACTGTTGACATTGAGACTGGTGTTTTGCAATTTCTCGCATGGAATAGCCTTCATTTCTCTTAACAGGAATAGACTGACGGGCTTCAGAAGAAAGTACTTTGTTTATAGCCATTTTGAGCCTGTAATCGAACCCATAAGTGCTGATACTCAACTAGTCTAAAGAAGGCCTGTTTTTTTTTTATTTCTTCTTTAATCAGAACAACAGTTTTCAGCTGTGCTAGCATAATTGCAAAAGGGTTTTCTAATGCTCAATTAGCTAATCCAAGTTCATCATTTTAAAAGGCTAACACAACATGCCATTGGAACACAGGAGTGATGGTTGCTTTGTCAGTTGCCTGTTGAATCTATAGACCTCCGTGTTTTCAACCACTGGGAATGTAGTTGTAAGCTTTTTAGACCACCTGCGACACCCCCTCTGGAAATAAGAAGGCCTTTGTGAGGTGCTAATTTTCTCCCAGATGTCAATGGTTCCTCTCCACTAACCCTCCAGGTGCCTGTACTGGACCCCCAATGCCACAGAGGAGTCAAGGCCTTTATTCATCTTTATATTCAAACCACAAAGAATGCTTTGTCTGGTCGAGTGGAAGTGCTGCTGACTCTGGATCATGTATCCCCTCTGCCGACTAAGGTTTGATCCCCAGGTCAGCCACTTTCCTGTCCCCTTCTGTCTCACTACTGCCCTGTCAAAAAATTATAATTACACAAAAAGAGGTCAGAAATCCCAATATAAAAATGCATTCTTAGCCCACCAGTGGTCACAGAAAATACTTAAGTCTTTAAACATCAAGCAAAAGCCGTTGGACTAAAGGTAAATTAATGATAAGATTCCGAAAAGGATATTATATTATGTAAAACGTTGATACTATGATAACAGCAAAGATAAATCAATTACCTCAACCATTATGTTATGGCCCAAGCGGGAACAAGCTATATCTTGAACCAGGGATGCACAGTAACAGTAATACTGGGCCTATTGGAGTGGTGTGGCTGTGTCAAACATGTTTAAAATGTTGAGACCGAAGGACATTTTAATCTCTGATTGTTCCAGCAACATTAAGTAATAAAAATGCTTTGATAAGACTTCACTGAGTGCGGTCATGACAGACTACATTAATAGTGATGTCAAAAAATCCTTTAGTTGAATCTCCAACTGACATGCATACACACACTAAAACCAAATGGTTACATATAGTGCTAAATAGGGGTTATTTGGCTTGTAACCATATATGGAACCTTTTTTAAAAAGTTCTTTAAAGAATCTTGCTCATAAGGTTCTAAATGGAACCTGCATGGTGCTATAAGGAACCCTTTCCTAAGGTTCTATAAACCATAAAAAAAATATCTTTATACCACCAAAAAAAGTGAAACTTGTGATGGGACGATAGACACCGGGGATCTCATGCTCTGATGCAGTTTTCAAAGCACTGCTCATCCCACACAATGTACCTATGCTCGTATCAAAGTAACATTATCACGCGATCAAATGTTGTCTGAAGCTTAGATTGATCATATGGTTTATCAAAACGTGTGTTGCAAAATGCAAGATCCCACTGATTTCGCCGAGGTTCTGGTGCTTTCTTTGTTTCAAAGTTTCTTTCAAAGACTGGCCTCTACTTGACCCCGTACTTACAATATAGTTAGGATTTTTTTTGTGTAATGTCACCTGAATGGTAGCTCAGCAAGTAGAGTTGGGGTCTCTGGGACCAGAAATCTCACAGGGACTGGGATTGAATCCAGGAAAAGGTATATTTTTGGGGAAAATAATTTTGTGACACCACAATTTCTGCACATTGTTGTTCAACAATTTGTTTTATTTAGTAAAGTTTAAGCTTCTATCCTAAATAATGCCATAGATTCACAGTTTCTGACCGCAAAAACAAAAGGGATTCACAGCAAAAAGTATGCTAGTAATACCCACAACTAACCACTGCGCCAAGGAGATTTGATAAATATTGTTGAAAAAATGTCATGAACATCAAATGCTTTGCTGACCAGCAGATGTCTCTAATGTGCATTGTGTTAAAAGCTACGGCTAATGAATAATTTTCGGCACAATTTGGTGAAAGCCAAAGCCCCAAAGAGTTCAGAAAGCATCAGTTTCCTATCACTACATACCTTTTTTGGGGGCTTTTGTATGCTTCTTTATCGAACCTTTATGGAAAATAGTTCTATAAAGAATCTTTCCCAATCGCAAAGGTGCTTTGTAGAACAATAACATTTTATTTATTCTGGTTTAAAAGCTGTGTTATATTGATTAACTTCCATAGGTTTTATTATTGTGTTTAACAATTTGAATCAGGTGTGCTAGCTCTGGAACACCTGGGGGTCCCTGGGGAGAGAATTGAGAACTACTGACTTAGCAAACTGTCCTCAATTGACACAAGGCCATATGAGTCTTTCACAAGCCACTGTCACTGGCAATAGACATATATAGCATGCAATAGCATGACAAAACACATTAAATAAACTGGAATGACACTCACTCACAGTTCCATAAAAAGAGCTGTAGGCAAACCACACCCCAAAATAATTTAATGAGCTGCAGCCCCTCCTTTTTTTTGAACTTAAAAAAATATTGATTGAATATTCATTGTCATTATGGTTCCACATAGAACCATTACCCTTCCCAAATAACCCTTGAGGAACCCACTTTTTTTGTGTGTTATTTCATTTAATTCTAAGTAGCTATTTTTACAAATGTCATTTTATACAGCCTAAATACCAAATTTATAGGCATGTTGTTGAAGTGCTGTTGTTGATGTATTGTTGAAATGCTGAGCGCTCCTGCCAGCCTGTAGCAGTCACAAATGATTCACAATTGATTTATTAAATGGAATGTTGAACGTCAACTGATAGTGACAATCACATTACTGTACTTGTTAATGTTTTGTTTCCTCGGCTATAGAAGTTACCGCAGCCTCTAAGTGTCATAGACCCAAACCAAAGATGACCCATATGGATTGGAGTTACGTCTTTCCCTGGTATTTTACAGCTTGTTTCTAGTATAAAGAATTGAAGACTAAAGCATCATTATAGATCGATTTATATAATCAGGTCCATTTAATAATAATACAAAAATATTAAGCTAACAATAGGTAGGCCTATGCTTTTAGCCATACAGTGCATGCGGAAAGTATTCAGAACCCTTTACTTTTTCCAGCCTTATTCAAAAATTGATTAAATAGTTTTCTAACCCCTATTAATCTACACACAGTACCTCATAATGAAACATTTACATATTTACTCAATACTTTGTTGAAGCACCTTTGGCAGCGATTACACAGCCTCGAGCCGTCTTGGGTATAACGAATTTCTCCCATTCTTCTCTGCAGATCCTCTCAAGCTTTGTCAGGTTGGATGGGGAGTGTCGCTGCACATCTATTTTCAGGTCTCGCCAGAGCTGTTTGATCGGGTTCAAGTCCAGGCTCTGGCTGGGCCACTCAAGGACATTGAGACTTGTCCTGAAGCCTCTCCTTCGTTGTCTTGGCTGTGTGTTTAGGGTCATTGTCCTGTTTTGAAGGTGAACTTCGCCCCAGTCTGAGGTCCTGAGCAGGTTTTCATCAAGAATCTCTCTGCACTTTGCTCCTTTCATCTTTCCCTCGATCCTGACTGGTCTTCCAATCCCTGCCCCTGAAAAACATCCCCACAGCATGATGCTGCCACCACCATTCTTCACCGTAGGGACGGTGCCAGGTTTCCTCCAGATGTGACGATTGGCATTCAGGCCAAAGAGTTAATTATTGGTTTCATCAGAACAGAGAATCTTGTTTCTCATGGTCTGAGTCCTTCAGGTGCCTTTTGGAAAACTCCAAGTGGGCTGTCATGTGCCTTTTACTGAGGAGTGGCTTCTGTCTGGCCACTCTACCATAAAGGCCTGATTGGTGGAGTGCTGCAGAGATGGTTGTCCTTCTGGAAGGTTCTCCCATCTCCACAGAGGAACTCTGCAGGATGCACCTGGGCTCAACCTCGAGTCTCATAGTAAAGGCTCTGAATACTTATGTAAATAAGCTATTTCTGTATTTTTATTTGTATATATGTGCAAACATTTAAAAAAATCTCTTTTCACTTTGTCATTATGGGGTAGTGTGTGTAGATTGATGAGGAAATACATTTTATCCATTTTAGATAGAGCTGTCACGTAACAAAATGTGGAAAAAGTCAAGGGGTCTAAATACATTCCGAATATGTATACCCTCACATACCCCCTCATTTGAGCCCTGGTTTTAACTTCACACATCAAGCCCTTCACTGACACAGATAGTTAAGAAGTGCATGATGACTGAAGGAATTGGCTGACAAAATCTATGGATAGTAGACTATATATTTTTTCTGGCATACCTCTTATTTCTTGAATAGGAAGAAATAGGCTCCAACACAAAGCCCTCTTGTTGTTAGTAGCCTAAAGTCAAATTAAAATGAAGACTGTTTAAATGAATTTGGCGTCGAATTAGGGTACTTTCAGCACCAATACACTCTCCATCTCCGCAGCTGCCGCTTCATAGTAATGTAAATTACTCAAATATGGCTTATTGTGAGGTCAATAACTGATAAATAACTTCATTATGGGCAATGAAACATATTGTTACATGACCCACCCTGGACTAAAAAAAATGTAATACTAAACTCACCCCCTAACTGAAATTGTAAAAGCACGAACCTCCCCCATTGTCCTCTGGGTAACAGTGGTGTAATTTTCAACAGCTCCCTTACTGTATGTGTATGGTATTTACTCAACACGTAGACTATTTGAAGTGTCAGAGTGAGTTAAAGTTAATTCCAGGTCATTTGAGTGAATGTTTACATCGAATGACCTAGTTTTCCTGCAACAAGATCCACAGAGAGGCTTATTTGAGGACTTGACTTGAAAATGCAACAACATTAATGGCTGGTCTGGTCTGAAACAACAGATGTTAGCTAGCTACTGTAATACTGCAATACTTATTACATCCATACCAATGCAATCATCAGGGCCAGGATCAGATTGATCTGGCTGTTTTTGAGTTTTTTTTATATATTTTTTTTATCATCGGATAGGATCATTCTGATACACATACCACAAAATCAAGATCACAGAATCTGTATTTTCAGTGCTTTGAACAGGCCTACACCTTTCCACCTACTGGACAGGTTGTGGTATGACTTCTACACTGTCATGGGAAACAAAGTACATGAATGAAAGTAAAAACATTTTTTTTAGCTTGCACTTATAAGTACATTAATGTATTTGACTCCTCAATATAACAACTGACCAGATACCTGTACTAGGGTCAATTTAACATAATGAACCTTTGGTTTACAGATGTAATAACTTTTTTTAAACCTCCTCACATTGACATTTCTTGGTTGTAGTGCCTTTCACCTTTCTAAATCAACCCTTAATCCACCCTTCCAGTGGGTTCAAGATAATCCAGATTTTCTCCGGCATTTAAACTATCCTAATCACTATCTTTTGAGTTTTGAAAATTTTAAAAATTACATTTAATCCTGATTAATGGTCAGATTGGATTACCATATCCTCATCCCTATCCGGAGGATCAGAATCAAATATCAGTTTTGAAAAACCCAATTCTAACATTTAACTTCTTAGGGAGCGGCAGGTGAGGTGACGGTTTAGGTGTGCCCAAAGCAAAATGCCTGCCACTCAGGCTCAGAAAATAGGATATGCACATAATTAGTACTATTGGATAGGAAACACTCTTACGTTTCTAAAAGTGTTAACATAATGTCTGTGAGTATAACAGAACTCATTTAGCAGGCGAAAACCTGAGAAAAATCTATCCGGAAATCAGTTTCTGGTGACCAATTTCTCTGTTTGACACACTCCCTATTGAATCCATTTGTAACCAGGACTGAGACTGCAGTACCTATGGCTTCCACTAGATGTCAACAGTCTATATACAAAGACTCAGAGAGATTGGAGTAAACAGAACGAATAGGTACAGGAAATGGTCAAGGTAGCTCAGATGTCAACAAGTTTTCTCGGGCGCGAGTCTGGCTGCGCGCCCCACTTTATTTTACTTATATAAGGTATAGGTGACCATCCGAGTGAAATATTATTGCTAATATTCATAAAAGGATAGCTAAGGATGCATTTTAACTGGTATTTGAATTGTTTAGTAAAAGTTTATAGGTATATTTGAATGCGTTCTCTTCACGTTTCAATGGGCGATTCGATGTTGGATTTTCTGAACATAACGCGCCAACCAAACTGAGATTTATGGATATAATAAATGACTTTTTCTAACAAAAGAACCATTGGATGTCTTCGTTGGACACTTGGGAAGCCCTCAGCAGAAGTTATTCAAAAGGTAAGGGATTTGTTTTCGCTGTGAAATGTGTTTTGTGGGAACCGCGATGGTTTATGAATTTATGCTAATGGAAATTTTTGAGGTGCTATCCTCAAACAATCAAATGTTGTGCTTTCACCGTAAAGCTTTTTTGAAATCTGACAACGCTGTGATATTGCCAAGAAGCAGAGCTTTTGATTACTATGCAACACTTGTATATTGATGAATGTTTAATAATTCAACTTTTGGATTTTGAATTTGGTGCCTTGCATTTCACCGGGTAGTGTCGGGAGCGCTAGCGCCCCACCACTCCGTAAGTAGTTAATCCTATCCGATTGCCAAAATCCGATCAGGTAACTTAAAAAAAAACTGGGCCCAGGCAATTCATCATCTCTCAGTGTAACGTAGACACAGGGAGTCAGGAAGCAGGTACATTTAGTGAGTTAAATAATAACAAACATGGCGCGATACAAAAGAAGAGAAGCGTCTGACATAGAAACATAAACAATACTACCTGATGACTGATAACAAAAGAGTGCTATAGAAAGGGTGATGATGAGATGCAGCTGTGCGTAATGATGGTTGCCAGGTGTGCGTAAAGCTGGGTTGTCAGGACCGGTGGTTAGTAGACCAGTGACGTCGAGCGGGAGTGCATGAGCGGACCTGACCATCCAGACGACGAAGGTGGAAATTTCGGATGACGTTGGGATCTAAAATTTCGGCCACCGGAACCCAACACCGCTCCTCTGGACCGTACCCCGCCCAGTCTACCAGGCACTGGAGCCGACCCCCACAATGTCGGGAGTCCAGGAGTGATCTGACGGCATAGGCAGGGCTCTCCTCGATGTCCATGGGAGGCGGAGGGGTGTTGTGGGGGTGGCATCAGCCAGGGGACCAGGAACCACCAGCCTGAGGAGGGGAAACATAAAAAGATGGTGAGATCCAGTAGTTTGTGGGGAGTTTTAATCTGTATATTACCTCATTGACCCTCCAAGGGACCTTGACCGGCCCCACAAACCAGGGACTCCGCTTCTTACAGGGCAGGCGGAGCGGGAGGTCCCTGGTGGAGAGCAAGACGTGATCACCAGGATGGAACACGGGAGCCTCACTGCGGTGGCGATCCGCCTGCTCTTTCTGACGGCGGATGGCTTGCTGGAGTCTCACGTGGGCATCGTTCCATACCTCTTCTGCGCGCCTGAACCGCGCGCCTGAACCACGCGTCCACCGCAGGAGCTTCGGTCTGGCTTGGAGTCCACTGAGGCAGGGCTGGCTGATAACCCAGAACACACTGGAAGGGAGTCAGCCCAGTGGAGTGTCTCAATGAATTCTGGGCATATTCAGCCCAAGGAAGGAATCGACCTGCTGGAACAGTGTCTCAGCGACCTGGAGAGAGGTAGGGAGACCAGAGAGAAGGCATGATTTAGAGATTCTGTCCACTATCACCAAAATTGTGGTAAAACCATCAGAAGAGGGAAGATCAGTGACAGTCAATGAACAGATGAGACCATGGATGCTGAGGCATGGGAAGGGGAAGGAGTTTCCCTGCTGGAGCGTTTTGGATTGGACATATGGAACAGGAGTTGACATAACGAGTGACACCAGTACTTTCCAGAGATGGACTGAATAGTGCGGGTGATACCTGGATGTCCAACGATGACAGCTGTGTGCACCCAGGTCAATAGCCAATCCCTTATCCCCGTGGGAATGTAGGTGCGCTCAGGAAAACAGGTGGCCGGTGCGAGTTCCCTCTCCAGGGCATGGCGAATGTCCACATCTACGTCCCAGACAACGGGGGCTATGACTCGAGAGGGCGGGATTATGGGTGCACTCAAGCCCGGAACCTCTCCCGAATCGTTGATACGGGACAGGGCAACGGCTTTGATGTTTTTTTTAACCTGGCCGATACGTCAATGTGAAATCTTGCGTACGGGTGCACTGATGATGAGGAAAGGAAGGCTTTCTTGATGTATGGATTTCACGGTGAGGGTGAGTGGTGCTGTGATGTGTGTGATAGTCAACCACTGGGATAGGGGACAATCTAGTGCTTGAACCGGAGAAGGAGACGGGCAGGTATGAGGTGATGTTAAGGGAGGAGGCGAGGGCCTGATCAATAAAATTCCCTGCGGCACCAGAGTCCACTAGAGCTGTAGAAACAAAACATGAAGGACAGACAGCCAGTGAAATCGTTACTAGGAAAGGTTTGGCGGCAAGTGATGATGATGGAATACTCACGCCTAACCCAGGAGACGGATGATCACGTGGCTGTCCCTCTGCTCCCGTGGAAAACCGGTTAGAACGTACCTGACACCGCTGAAGCTGGTGTCCGACCTGTCTGCAATACGGACAGAGCCCCAGCTGTCTACGACGGCGTCGCTCAGCCGTGGAGAGACGCGTGGTCCCCACCTCCATGGGTTCAGGCTCTGGTGGTACCGACGCTCCTGATTAAGGTTATCCAGATGGATGGCCATCGTGACGAGGGCGTCCAAGGATAGGTTGTTGTCTTGGCACGCCAACTCCGTCTGGACCTCTTCGCGAATATCCTTTTCTGAATAGGGTACGGAGCGCCAGCTCATTCCATCCTCTGGATGCTGCAACTGTCCAAAAGGTTAAGTAGGCGCTCACCTGGAATCCTGCTTAACAGACAGGTTGAAGACTGCTTGACAGAGACTCTAACCTGCTAGCCATCAAGCTAACGAAGTTGGTACCAGATGAGTTTTGCAATGGAGCCCTCTTTGTCTGGAGAAATAAATGAAAGGTTCCAGTGCTGTAGGAGCTGTATCTACTACGCTTTGTTTTGGGAAAAACTGGATCACTCAGCGTTCCAATGTGGCAATTGTACTTGCCGAGGATTATAGGCTTGAGGTGACTTCCTTGATTCACGCAGGTTGCCAGCCTACGTAAGAAACGCCGGTGTTGCCTGGAGCTCACCAATCGGATAGCGGAGTCGAACGAGCACAGCAAGAGGAGCAAGGCAATCATTGATGGTCGCATGTCATGAGCCATGGAAGCCGAAGACAGCGGCCTTCCGCAAAGCAGTCTACACTCTCAACGAGAGGTCCGGAGCGGATACAAAAACAAATAGTTTGACCATCCTGGAGCCTGATCTTCCTGCACCTTCGTCGCTGGGGGTGCCTGTGTCTGCGGCCACAGTGTGGTGGAATATTCTATTCAAGTGAGAGAGACGTTGTCATTTCCTCAAACAGTCATCTTTATTAAATATTGATTAATTATTGCAATAATGAAACCGTCAACGACTGTTGAGCCGAGAGCTTACCCTTTACAAACAATGCACAGTTTATATAGCCGATTCCCAGAATTCTTGGTTCCACCCCTCCCATATAGATTGGAGGGCACCATAAACCACTTTGGGTTCATCCTCTGGTCGTCTGCCTCTGGTGCTGTTTCCCAGATGCCAGGATAATTAGGAATACTGAGGCCTTTGTTCTGTTCCTCCAGGCTATCTCTGTCTCGGTGGAACCCACCACATCTGATCTATGGAATGCCAGCAGTAGGTTTTTTTTATCACCAAGCCATCACTTGGAGAACAATAGCACCTCCTCCCAGCTGCCCACTGCACTGAGGCTAGAAAACACTTAATCACCGATTTAAATCCACGATAATCGAGAATTTCAATAAGCATTTCTCTATGGCTGGCCATGCTTTCCTCCTGGCTCCCCCAACCCCGGCCAACTGCTCCGCACCCCCCGCAGCTACTTGCCCAAGCCTCCCCAGCTTCTCATTCACCCAAATCCAGATAGCAGATGTTCTGAAAGAGCTGCAAAACCTGGATCTGTAAAAATCAGCTGGGCTAGACAATCTGGACCCTCTCTTTCTAAAATTATCAGCCGCCATTGTTGCAACCCCTATTGCTAGTCTTTTCAACCTCTCTTTCGTATCGTACGAGATTCCTAAAGACTGGAAAGCTGCCGCGGTCATCCCCCTCTTCAAAGCTGGTGACACTCTAGACCCAAACTGTTACAGACCTATATCCATCCTGCACAAGTCTTTGAAAGCCAAGTTAAACAGATCACTGACCATTTCAAATCCCACCGTACTTTCTCCGCTGTTCAATCCAGTTTCCGAGCTGGTCACAGGTGCACCTCAGCCACACTCAAGGTACTAAACGATATCATAACTGCCATTCTCAGACAGAGTTCAGTGTATCAAATCAGAGGGCCTGTTGTCCGGACCTCTGGCAGTCTCTATGGGGGTACCACAGGGTTCAATTCTCGGGCCGACTCTTTTCTCTGTATACATCAATGATGTCGCTCTTGCTGCTGGTGATTCTCTGATCCACCTCTATGCAGACGACACCATTCTGTATACTTCTGGCCCTTCTTTGGACACTGTGTTAACTACCCGGTGAAATGTAAGGCGCCAAATTCAAAATCCAAAAGTTGAATTATTAAACATTCATCAATATACAAGTGTTGCATAGTCATCAAAAGCTCTGATTCTTGGCAATATCACAGCGTTGTCAGATTTCAAAAAGGCTTTACGGCGAAAGCACCACATTTGATTGTTTGAGGATAGCCCCTCTCATATTTTATGCATTAGCATAAATCCATAACCAACGCGGGTCTCATAAAACGCATAAAATCGCTAATATAAAATCCCTTACCTTTCGAAGAACTTCTGCTGAGGGCTTCCCAAGTGTCCAACGAAGACCTCCAATGGTTCTTTTGTTAGAAAAAGTCATTTATAATATCCATAAATCTCCATTTGGTTGGTGCGTTATGTTCATGAAATACAGCCTACCACTCGCCCATTGAACCGTGAAGAGAACGCGTTCAACCTATACCTATACACTTGTCCAAGAACAATCAAACATCATTGATAATGTTTCCTTAGGAACACTTCTATGTATATTTACTATAATATTTCAACCGGATTATAAACTGGACGATAGGAAAGGAAAAAACCACAGCGCGCGCAAGCCCGTGAACGCCCCTCCTCTTCTGTTTACATCCTGTGACTAGTTAGAAATTCTTCTTCTATTACCATCCAGAGCAACCTAACTTCACCAAACACTGTCTAGAGACTGTTGACATCCAGTGGAAGCAATAGGTACTGCAATCTTACTCCCATATATGGTCATTTTCAATAGGGAGGGGTGTCAAATACACTTTTTCCAGGACAGAAATTCCTCGGGTTTTTGCCTGCTATATCAGTTCTGTTATACTCACAGACAATATTTTAACACTCTTAGAAACTTCAGTGTTTCCTATCCAATAGTACTAATTATGTGCATATCCTATTTTCTGGGCCTGAGTGGGAGGCATTGTACTTTGGGCACGCCAGACTCTCCAAAACCGTCACCTCGGGAGCCGCTCCCTAAGAAGTTAAGATACCTTGGCCCTAACCCATATTCAACTGTCTTTGTGATTGTCTCCCCTGTGTATTTATACCTGAGTTCTCTGTTTGTCTGTTGCCAGTTCGTCTTGTTTGTCAAGTCAACCAGCGTTTTTCATCTCAACTCCTGCTTCTCCCCAGTCTCTCTTTTTCTCGCCCTCCTGGTTTTGACTCTTGTCTGTCCCGTCTCTGAGCCCGCCTGCCTGACCACTCTGCCTGCCCCTGAGCCTGCCTGCCTTCCTGTACCTTTCTCCCACTACTCTGGTATTCGACCCCTGCCTGCCTTGACCTGTCGTTTGCATGCCCTGTTGCCATTATAAAAAGTGTTACTCCGACAGTCTGCATCTGGGTCTTACCTTCAAACCTGATATAACCAGTAAATTGTGTGTGCCTGCTGGCGTGTGTGTGCGCGTGTGTGTGGTAAATCATATGGCAAACACAAATGGCCAGGCCTTATTTAATTTGGTAGTTTATGGCCTAATCCAGATTCCTTTATACTAACTACACTGCAGAATTTCACTCACTGCTCTTCCAAGACTATAGCCTCATGAAATGTTTCGAAGAGAGAGAAAATGACTACCCCCCCAGTCTCCTGGAAGAGAAACAAAACATTTCTTTAGAATAAGGAATCAGTGATATTTGATCCCAGGCATCTATTAAAATGTTGTTTGAGACGGTCTCCTACGTCTCCCTGAGCATAAAGACTGTAATCTCTGAACCACTATTGATCTAACCGAGGCCATACAACGCTATGTAAAATTTTTCTGTCCCGCTACTATCAAAAGGATTTGTTAATGCGCTTTTGAAAAAAAATGCTAAGGCTTGCATCGCAGCATCCTCCCAAATGCAGCGGACGCGGTCTCCATTACCACTCTACTCATTATTTAAACTTGTATTTTGTATTACTAAAATATCGCATCATTAGAGTGCAAAAAAACCCTCACTAATAACATATTACCATTCACATACTGTCAACTCTTATTAACTACTTAGGGAGCACTACCAGGTGAAATGTAAGGCGCCAAATTCAAAATCCAAAAGTTGAATTATTAAACATTCATCAATATACAAGTGTTGCATAGTCATCAAATGCTCTGCTTCTTGGCAATATCACAGTGTTGTCAGATTTCAAAAAGGCTTTACGGCGAAAGCACAACATTTGATTGTTTGAGGATAGCACCTACAATAAAATCGCTAATATAAAATCCCTTACCTTTCGAAGAACTTCTGCTGAGGGCTTCCCAAGTGTCCAACGAAGACAATCCATGCTTCTTTTGTTAGAAAAAGTCATTTATTATATCCATAAATCTCTGTTTGGTTGGCGTGTTATGATCATAAAATCCACCGTTGAGTCGCCCATTGAACCGTGAAGAGAACGCGTTCACATTATAACCTGTACACTTGTCCAAGAACAATCAAACATCATTGATAAGGTATCCTTAGGAACACTTTTATGTATATTTAGTATAATATTTCAACCGGATTATAAACTGGACGATAGGAAAGGAAAAAACCACAGCGCGCGCGAGCCCGTGAACGCGCCTCCTCTTCTGTTTACATCCGATGACTAGTTCGAAATTCTTCTTCTATTACCATCCAGAGCAACCTAACATCACCAAACACTGTCTAGAGACTGTTGACATCCAGTGGAAGCAATAGGTACTGCAATTTTACTCCCATATATGGCTGTTTTCAATTGTGAGGGGTTCAAAATGAGGCAATGTGTCAAAACACTTTTTCCAGGACAGAAATTCCTTGGGTTTTCGCCTGCTATATCAGTTCTGTTATACTCACAGACAATATTTTAACACTCTTAGAAACTTCAGTGTTTCCTATCCAATAGTACTAATTATGTGCATATCCTATTTTCTGGGCCTGAGTGGCAGGCCTTTTACTTTGGGCACGCCAGACTCTCCAAAACCGACACCTCAGCTGCCGCTCCCTAAGAAGTTAAGCCGTGTGCATACTGGAGTGAAGTCAGGTGCAGGAGAGCAGAGTGTTGTGAACAGACACACACTTTATTTAAACCGGAGGAACAAACAGATGAACGCAGCAACACACTGCCAGTTCTCTGACCTCCTCCCTATAGGCTGTCTCACCGTTGTCGGTGATCAGGCCTACCACTGTTGTGTCGTCAGCAAACTTAATGATGGTGTTGGAGTTGTGTTTGGCTTCGCAGTCGTGGATGAATAGGGAGTACAGGAGGGGACTAAGTACACACTGCTGAGGGGCCCCAGTGTTAAGGATCAGCGTGGCAGACGTGTTGTTGCCTACTCTTACCACCTGGGGGTGGCCCGTCAGGAAGTCCAGGATCCAGTTGCAGAGGGAGGTGTTTAGTCCCAGAGTCCTTAGCTTAGTGATGAGCTTTGTGGGCACTATGGTGTTGAACGCTGAGCTGTAGTCAATGAACAGCATTCTCACATTGGTGTTCCTTTTGTCCAGGTGGGAAAGGGCAGTGTGGAGTGCGATTGAGATTGCGTCATCTGTGGATCTGTTGGGGTGGTATGCGAATTGGAGTGGGTCTAGGGTGTCAGGGAAAATGCCGTTGATGTGAGCCATGACCAGCCTTTCAAGCATTTTATGGCTACCAACGTGGGTGCTACGGGGCGGTAGTCATTTAGGCAGGTTACCTTCGCTTCCTTGGGCACAGGGACTATGGTGGTCTGCTTGAAACATGTAGGTATTACAGACTCCGTCAGGGAGAGGTTGAAAATGTCAGTGAAGACACTTGACAGTTGGTCAGCGCATGGGGAGAAAATTAAACAAAGTAGTGATCAGAGACATATAGAGGGGGTTGCAGTGAGATTAGTAGGCGAACATCCTGTAGTGAAAAGGAAGTCAAGTGCATTGCCTACCTTGTGAGTGGAAGGTGACTGGGAAAGGGTGAAATCAAAATAGGATTGGAAAGAAAGAGGTGGAAAGAAATTAATTGAAGTTAGGCGTCAAGAGGTTATATTCACCCAGTACAATGAGTGGTGAGCCATCGTTGGGAAATTAGCTTGTCAAGGTGTCAAGCTCATTGAGGAACTCGCCAAGGGCACCTGGTGGGCGATAGATGACAACAATGTTAAGCTTGAGGGACAAGTGACAGTGACTGTATGGAATTGAAATGAGGAGATAGACAGGTGAAAGGCGGAAAAGAGAACATCTCCACTTCGGAGAAATGAGGAGCCCTGTGCCACTACTGCTACGACCAGATACTCACGGACTATGAGAGAACACATAGTCAGATGACAAGAGAGCAGCTAGGGTAGCAGTGTCCTCTGGGGTAATCCATGTCCATGTCTCTGTCAGGGCCAGAATGTGTAGGGACTGAAGGGCAATATAGACTGAGATGAACTCAGCCTTATTGACTGCAGGTCGTCAGTTCCACGCTGCTGGAGACTAGGAATTCCACATTGGTTGTATGAGCAGGGTACACTAAAGTATAAGGGTTGCAGCCATGGGGTGGGGAGTGTCTGTAAACCTACAGAGATAAGAGCGAACTGTGATGGGAAGCACACACATACTGTACTTGCCAAAGGAGCCAAATGAGATCATCAGAAAATAACTTGGTAAGATACTCAAGTGAGTATCTTTAACTCTTCACTGTTGGAAAAGACCTGTGAGTAAGCATTTCACTGTTAGTCTACAGCTGCTGTTTACAAAGTATGTGACAAATACCATTTTATTTTATTTATTTTATTCCAAAAATCTGTGACCCATACATGGAGTGGGGGATTACACCGGCCTTCTGAAAGATCTGGTGAAGGAGAAGATGATGGACAAGAAAAAAAGAAGACATGGAATATTTTTTGAGTGAATATGGAATGGAGGATTGCACAGAACTTTTGGAAGAGCTTGAGGAGGAAATGGAACAGGACAAGAGTGAGGAGGAATTAAATGTGGTGTCAGGTGCAGTGATGACTGCTGAGAAGAAGTTGAATGTAGAGAGAAGTAGTGAGGTGAGGAAGTTGGGTGTCAAGTGCAAAAACAGTGATAGGTGCTCCAGTAGTTCAGAGATGGAACTTGTTGAGCGTGAGGGTGAAGTACCTGCAGCGAGGATCGCCGAATTCGGGCCTCGTCCCAAGGATGCTCGTCCCAAGGATGCTCGTCCCAAGGATAATAAGGATGATTTTGGCCCAGTGGGAGTGAGATTTGTAGAGATAATGGATCCTTGCTGTTTGGTTGATCTATATGTGGTGTCAGGTTGGGTGGAGGAGAGGTTGGGGACGGTTGAGTTGGTGAAGGTTACTCAGAGTGTGTTTCCTCCACTCAGAGGGAGAGGGCGCTGCGGATTACGAGATTAGGGACAAGAATTGTGCTTTGCTCTCCGGAGCAGGGTGCCATTGAAAGGAGTTATATCAGTGGCGAACGTTGTGTGTGTTAGTTGTGTGGGTGATCATGGGGCTGGAGATCGGAGGTGTCCGGTGAGAGAAAGGCAGATTGAGGTTGCCAGCGTTATAGTACAGAAAGTGTCGTATGCCGAAGCAGTGAAGAGAGTGGTAGAGGAAGATGGCTACAGAGTGAAGGATCCTGAGAGGATTCCTGTGAGTAGGCAGAGATAAAGAGAGGGTGATGGGAAGAAAATGTGCTTCAGTAAGGTGGGCTTTTTTTTGTTGCATTTATAGCCATGGTTGTCAATTGTACTGCAGAAATGGATGGAAAATCACATAAAATAGAGGTTGTGGTGAAAGCAGCAGAGAAGTACTTGGGATTGCTAAAATGTACAGCAGAACAGCTGCAGGGGGTGTTGAGTGGTAGTGATATGTCCTCCCAGACCGTTGGTCTGGAGTAGGACTAGGTAGGGTTAAATAGTGGATGGGTGGTGTTTTGTGTTGTTGTTGAGAGGGCTAGTAGGTGGTAGAGTAATTTTCCTTTTCCCCAATTTTGTATTATTGTATCTAAGAATATAATGTACAGTAGGTAGGCCATGAATGGTCTCACACCAGTACAGTAGGTGGCGCTGTATGCAGCTAAAAGTTGAATGCGATCGCCAAACAAAATCCCAAAGAAGATTAAATCCGTGACCCGGAAGTATATAGTTTTTCTTGCTCGCTTCACAGCGGTCACTGTTAGTAGCAGAGAACTATGAAATAACACATTATTGGCAGTTATTTCAAGAATACGATGGCATTTGACTGGTAAACAATGTAATCAAGATGATGTTATCCAATCACGGATTGTCAGAAACACATGGCAAGCAACTTGAAATTTAGTTTTTGAGGCGCACCATGGCAGCTCGCTCAAGGTAAGCAGACAACGATAATGTTAGCTAGTCTACGAACCAGCTAGCTAGGTCAATCAATTTACACAGCATAGCGAGCAAACTAAGAAGACAAGCTAGTCTAAAAGTAGAATTTTGGCATGTTACTTTGATATCTACGTTTGGCTGTAGCTAGAGAGGCTTGTTGAAAAAGTTATTTATCAGTTAAACGTAATAAAACTGCGCTACAATACAGGTTTTGGTGGAATCATCTGGAATTACTGCTCACCACAGCTGTGTAGTGTGATTTAGTTAGCAAGCTTGTGCCACTTCTAACCAGCTGATCGACGACATCAGTGTGTGTTTATATAACTAACGTTAGGTAGCTAGTTAGCTCACAACATTATCGGCTAACGTTAACTTCAAAACATACCATCATATTTCAAATAAGTGTCGTTTGCTAACTAACAACTATTTTGGATAGCTACTGTTTAGTTAAATAACTGCCCAATAACGTTAGCTAGCTACGTTATGTAATTTAACGTGTGGTCCGGTGAGTTTAAACGCGCTAACGGTTTCACATGAATGTAATTGTTAGTTAGGCAATTAGCAACTCAACTGGCTGGCTAGTTAGATAAGTTAGCTCACAGTCGTAAGTGTCAGATGGAAATAATTGGTTAGATGAATGGATGCCTAGCTAACTCTTACTGTATCTAGTAGTTCGCATGCTGTAATGGCTAACTACGTTAGCTAGCTGTTGTGGATTAACCTGATACTAGTTAATAGCTAAGTACCGTTAACCATAGTTAAATGTTTTTACAGAATAGCAAGTGTAGTTACATTCAATCAATCCGTGTTGGCATTCAATCAAACTTGCTAACCAGGGAAATTGAATATTGCGACTAGCTAGCTAACATTAGGCCACCTGCGCATGAACAATCTTTTACATCTCTCAATTGAAAACATTTTCCCAACCTGTTTGTTTTCCGATAAAGCCCATTGCCTCAAACTCAGGGAAAGGAAGGAATGCAAGTTAACATTGTTCCCGTTCATTGTACGTTTCTAGCAATCTTTGAACATAATCAGCAACTTTGAATATCAGGTTTGAGATGAAGAACAAGCGAGGCTCTGTCACTCGGTGTCACAACACTGACATCAAAACAGGAGTTCACATAATATTCACAGAAGTACATCCCTGTTTGGGTTTCTGGAAGTTAAATTGGTTTCCTGCTTTGGTATGGCATTAGACCTGTCTACTGGAAGACACTATGGTAGCCAGCTGATGTCTGCTCATGAAGCTAAACCTAAAGGTGTGTAGGCCAGGAGAACTAGCCTACTAGCTTGGGCTGTGACATATCAGTATCAATGTTTTTCCATGGCAAAAACGAAAGCAGGAAAGTCCTCCTGTATGTACAATACTGTGTGATATAGTTTGGGAAATAAATTAATGTGACTCTGGATGACATGTTTGCTTCCAACATTAGGACTGTTTTCCTAAAAAAGTTAAATACGATTTCATGTTTTGTTTCCTTGCCACAATACTAAGAAGTATGGCAATACTAGTATTGTGTAGGGATGTGCATCTCTCCTTA
Source organism: Hucho hucho (assembly GCA_003317085.1). Classification (NCBI taxonomy): domain Eukaryota; kingdom Metazoa; phylum Chordata; class Actinopteri; order Salmoniformes; family Salmonidae; genus Hucho; species Hucho hucho. The sequence goes on along the minus strand of QNTS01002343.1, from coordinate 136,089 downwards.
CAAGCACGATTCAATACACATCTAGATACATGGGCTCTGACACGATGCTGGAACAATACACTTTTATTTTTGAACAACGATTCAGTCCGATTTGATTAGTCAGGAGCTGAGCTGGATCTCTGTGTGTGTGTGAGAGAGAGCTGAGCCATAGGGCCTGCTGAGCCACTATCAGATTAGGTGTGACAATTTTGTTTTTTTGGTTTTTATCTGAAATCCTCATCACCCACTGAATAACTTGTCATATAGCAGATACAAATATTTTTTGCTAGTAATATGCCAATATCTATCTTTAGAAATCAGCTATGACATAGCCAATTAATACAGTTTTGGATTTCACTTCCATTGTGTTTACCATCAGTGCCTGAATATCTTTTCACCTACCCCAATCTATATTAGTCGGTGAGTTCTGAGTAGCCTAATGATACAGGGTAACCCACATGTCTCCATTGCAGGGGACGGAGTCTGTGTCCCTGCTCCACTCATCTCACAGCCCTCCTCTTTAATGGACGCTAGTATGCTGCTGTTACAGAAAGCCTTGCGCCTCCTATGAAGCTAAAAGCCTGCCATCATCCCACTTTTGGGGTTTGAAGAAATTTCTGTGCAAACACCTGCCATAGTTCTGCCTGTAGGCCTAAGCTAGTATGCAGTTTGTATTTTACTGATGTCATGCAGACATTGGTCTCGTGCAATGTTGTGCTATAGGCCTACATTTTTTTGTAACTTTAGGCTCATTCTTGCATCCTTTCTGAAAAGCCAGGCACTACACATCATCTCTATAGCCATCCATCTATGGGTTGGATGGCTGTAGAAGTAGGCCTAGCTCTCAGGAATGACATAGCTAGTCCTCGGCCTGTTTTTTTCATGTGCCTTCCTCGTGTATGACAGGGAGCAGAGATGTCAGATTAGATGGGGTGAGGAGGGTAATAATTATTACTACATATTTTCAACCACAGTGATGGCTGCATCGTGTTATGGGTATGCTTGTAATTGTTAAGGACTGGGGAGTTTTCAGGATCAGAAATTAACGTGGAAAGCTAACTGCTTTCCACCAGACACTAGGAGATGAATTCACCTTTCAGCAGGACGGTAACCTAAAGCACAAGGCCAAATCTACACTGGAGTTGCTTACCAAGAAGACAGTGAATGTTCCTGAGTGTCCGAGTTAGTTTTGACTTAAATCTTCTTAAAAATCTATGGCAAGATCTGAAAATGGTTGTCTAACAATGATCAACAACCTATTTGACAGAGCTTGTGTGAATAGTCAAAGGGTATGAATACTTTCTGATGGCACTGTACCAAATACTGGGGTATTTGGAAAAAGCCACAATGATTTTTCAATACAGTCAACTATTTATGTTGAAGTTTTTCAATAATAATTGAATAATTGTATCTATGGTTGCACATTTTGGGGAATATTCAGAGTGAATTAATGGGAATATATCGGAATTAACGGAAATATATGCAAATTAATTGAGTTTTTAGCATTGGATATATTTACCATATCATATGGGGACAGAAACATAAACCTTTGACCTTATCATAAGTAGACATAATTGCAAATTATTAAATCCTTCCAATAGAAAAAAAACAAAATTGTTATGAATTGAACTTTAATTAAATGAGTTGACTCTTCACATGGGATGATTTCACTGAACAACAATAAAAGGGAATATTGAATGATCCCCAATGATCCATCGCATCTCCCAAAATGTTTTCAACATACATCTGTAAAATGATAGTCTGGAAACTAAAGCTTTGGTTGTCTTCCTCTCAGGCTTCCATGTCTTCTCCCTGGACCTCCACAATACCCACCTTTTAAACATCAGACACTGAGGCCTCATCTTCACTGTCACTTTCCAACCTTGTTGAGGATGGCTCGTTGTCAGGCTCAAAAAGCCTCAAATTTGCCCGGATGGCCACCAATTTTTCAACCCTTGTATTGGTCAGCTTGGTGTGTGTATTCCCAAACAAGGACCAGTTGTGCTCTGAGGTGGCTGATGTTGGTGGGATTTGGAGGATGATGGAGGCAACAGGGGAAAGAGCCTCATCCACAAATTCCGTTCCACCAGGTGGCTGATGAGATATGTTGGCACGACTGCCATTTTCCATCTCCATCCCAAAGCCCTTGCTTGTAAGTGTACTTCGCCAGACTGCCAAGAACCTTGCCCTCATCCAGGCCAAGGTGGTGAGACACAGTAGGGATGACACACCAAAGGCCTTGTTGATCTCTGCACCAGACAGGATGCTCTTGCCAGCATACTTGGGGTCCAACATGTACGCTGCGGCGTGTATGGTCGTCAGGCAGAAGTCTTCACGCTTTTTGATGTATTTCAGAACTGCAGTTTCCTCTGCTTGGAGGAACAGTGAAGTGGGCAGGGCAGTATGGATTTCTTCTCTTACATCTGCCAGCAGAGTCTGAACGTCAGACAGGATGGCATTGTCTCTCTCAGTCCGTGAAATGGCTACTGCTATAGGTTTCAGGCTGCTTACCACTCTCTCCCAAAATACATCATCCAGGAGGATTCTCGTGATGGAGCTGTCCATGTCGGGCAGACTGTGATATGGCCATTTCTTGGAGAGACTCCTTCCCCTCCAGGAGACTGTCAAACATTTTATTTCTTTTTTTATTTTACCTTTATTTTACTAGGCAAGTCAGTTAAGAACAAATTCTTATTTTCAATGACGGCCTAGGAACAGTGGGTTAACTGCCTGTTCAGGGGCAGAACGACAGATTTCTACCTTGTCAGCTCGAGGATTTGAACTTGCAAAGTTTCGGTTACTAGTCTAACACTCTAACCACTAGGCTACCCTGCCGCCCCAATGATGACAACACCCCCCCCTCTTATTCTTCTCACTTTGCTTGGTGAGGTAGATTGCTGCTATAACTTGATGATCCTTCACATACCTAACCATTTCCTTGGCTCTCTTGTAGAGTTTATCCATAGTTTTCAGTGCCATGATGTCCTTGAGGAGCAGATTCAATGCATGAGCAGCACAGCCAATGGGTGTGATGTGAGGGTAGGACTCCTCCACTTTAGACCAAGCAGCAGTCATGTTTGCAGCATTGTCTGTCACCAGTGCAAATACCTTCTGTGGTCCAAGGTCATTGATGACTGCCTTTAGCTCATCTGCAATGTAGAGATTGGTGTGTCTGTTGTCCCTTGTCTGTGCTCTTGTAGAATACTGGTTAAGGGGTGGAGATGATGTAGTTAATTATTCCTTGCCCACAAACATTCGACAACCCATCAGAGATGATTGCAATACAGTCAGCTTTCTCTATGATTTGCTTGACCTTCACTTGAACTCTGTTTGCAAAATATTATGGACTACAAAGGGAAGCCCCGCCGCGAGCTGCCCAGTGACACGAACCTACCAGATCAGCTAAATGCCTTTTTAATGCTCGCTTCGAGGCAAGCAACACTGAAGCATGCATGAGAGCACCAGCTGTTCCAGATGACTGTGTGATCACGCTCTCCGTAGCCGATGTGAGCAAGACCTTTTTAACAGGTCAACATTCACAAGGCCGCGGACAGATTACCAGGATGTGTACTCAGAGCATGCGAGGACACAACTGGCAAGTGTCTTCACTGACATTTTCAACCTCTCCCTGACCGAGTCTGTAATACCTACATGTTTCAAGCAGACCACCATGGTCCCTGTGCCCAAGGAAGAGAAGGTAACATGCCTAAATGACTGCCGCCCTGTAGCACTCACGTCGATAGCCATGAAGTGCTTTGAAAGGCTGGTCATGGCTCACATCAACACCATCATCCCGGGAAACTAGGGATGCACCGATATTATATTTTTGGCCGATACCAATATCCAACATTTTCCTTGCCCCAAAAAATTATACAGATTTTATACATTTTTTTTTTTTTTTTAGCTGCCTTCTATTAAGCATTCTAGTACAGTTAAATAGTTGAAACACACATGGACACCGTGGTCTAATGCACTGCATCTCAGTGCAAGAGACGTCACTACAGTCCCTGGTTGAATCCAGGCTGTATCACATCCGGTTGTGTTTGGGAGTCCCATGGGGTGGCGCACAATTGGCCCACCTTTTCCGTGTTGGACAGGGGTAGGCTGTCCATTGTGAATAAGAATTTGTTCTTAACTGACTTTCCTAGATAAATAAAGGTTACACACACACCACACCACACTGACCAAAAAGTTATTTTGTTGGCATTTACGTATGTCCCCATTACCATTAAAACATAATCAAAACCTATTTATTTCACTTACTTGCTGTGCTGTTTCGTTCAGTTGTTTCATTCTCAACCAGGATTTCATCATACATGTCAAGCGGTGAAGTTTCAGCTCTGTCTGTCCATGGCCTCTCTTCCTCGGTGCGCACTGTCACTGTGTCCATTTCCTTCTTGTCCAGCGGTGTATGTAACATTTCACGTAAACGCTGTTTCTTGTTTGCATCGAAGTATGATTTTGATTTTGACCCCCCCTTTGTTCAGGGACACATTATTCCATTCCTGTTAGTCACATGTCTGTGGAACTTGTTCAGTTTGTCTCAGTTGTTGAATCTTGTTATGTTCATACAAATATTTACACATGTTAAGTTTGCTGAAAATGAACACAGTTGACAGTGCGAGGACGTTTATTTTATATACTAGGTGGTGTCAGAGGAAGGCCCAAAAAATTATCAAAGACCCCAGTCAACTAAGTCATAGACTGTTCTTTCTGCTACCGCATGGCAAGTGATACCAGAGTGCCAAGTCTAGGTCCGGGTGGACTTTGTAAATAGTAAATATTTTCTTAGCTCTATTACGAGTTTCATAACCCTAGCAGACCTTCATAATCCTATCCAATCAAAGAAAGTGATCCAGATGTTCACATCGGCAAAAAAGTCATAATGACAAAAAATCCCATTGGGCTTCTATTGCAAAAATGCTAACAAAATGAACACAAGTAATAGCAAAATCACACAGACGATGTTAGCTAAAGGCTAACGAGTGAAAACAAACTAATTGCAAAGACTGGCAAATCCATCTGAGTTGAACAAGCATAGCTAGTAGTGACCGAATATCATTGTTGGTTAAGGGCTTGTAAGTAGGTCTAAACCTGTTGTTTTTGGTCTAAACCTGTTGTTTTTGTGACATACAATTTGATTTATTGGTCCTTGCCAATGCATTGATATTCAAAATATTACATTCTCAAATGTGAGAATAATGTGCTTGCCTGACTAAATAAATTGAATGCATGCATGGGGATTTTTCTGTGGCCGATGCAGTCACCTAATAAAGTCATGAATAGCGGGAGCAACAGAGTCGTGCAACACCCTTCAATTGAAGCAGTGGGAAACAAACTATAGTGGCCACATGTCTCACAAATGAAATCATGGCTAATTATAAGGGAGTAGAAGAATGATATTCGGTCACTACTAGCTATGCTTGTTCAACTCTGAGCTGGAATTGCCAGTCTTTGCAATTAGTTTGTTTGTTTTCACTCGTTAGCCTTTAGCTAACATCGTCTGTGTAATTTCGCTATTACTTGTGTTCATTTTGTTAGCATTTTTGTAATAGTAGCCCAATGGGCTTTTTTGTCATTATGACTTTTTTGCCGATGTGAACATCTGGATACCGCCCAAGCCTAAGTGGTTTACACTTAAAATCATGTTTCAGCTTTATCGTATGGCTCCTTTGAACTCCCCTGAGCTGCTGTAGACACATTCAACTCTACTGTGTAGGCTTAACTCCTACTACCATACCTAGGCTAATTAGTTTGAATCACTTTCTTTGATTGGATAGGATTATGAAGGTCTGCTAGGGTTTTGAAACTTGTTCCAACAATTCAGTGGCAAGTTGTAAATGAAGACTACACAATCTGAGTGCTGTTTAGAAAGAGAACCTGGGTAGTTTCTTTAACTTTCTGTGCTGGCTGGCTTGGTACTTCGACCAGACTGTGCTGAAATTTGTCTTTAACTAGGCCACCTCACTTGTGTTGTTGTTGGCAGTAAAATGTTGTCATGTTTTATTGTCGCGTACACCGGATAGGTGCAGTGAAATGTGTTGTTTTACAATGTCATCCACAGTAGTATGGCACCCCTGGAGCAAATTCGGGTTAAGTGCCTTGGACATTGGTAAACCGCCAGATTTGTTTTCACCCTTCTGCCCTAAATTGAAGCTACAGCCAGTTCTCCATCCAAATTATATTATAATACCTCTATTTCAACAAGGAACACAGACTGAGACCAAGATCTCTTTTACAGCTGGGCCCTGCGTATACATGTTTGCACATACAGTTTAGGTACAATGATTAAGAAACTACACAAGACAAACAAAACGATCACAGATAACACAAAAAAATACAGCAGCTGATTGTTACATTTACACACAGGTTATTCCCCTAACAGCACAAGAACCTGCATTACCCGAAACAGTTACAAGCAATACAAAAATAAAAATACTCAAATAAATGTTTAAAATGGGCAAGGGGGACAAGTCTCAAGTTTAAGTTTAGTCTGCAGGCTATTCCATAGGCAAGGAGCGTAACAGGAAAAGGCAGCCATACCCAACTCTGTGGAAATCGCATGGGCCTCAAGTGTAATCCATGCTTGAGACCTTGTTTTAGGAATTATAATTAACCACACTCAACCGTCTTACTACCACCAAACTGATTTTAAAAGCCTATTTTCCCCCAGTAAAATAAATTTATGTGATCCATTTTACATGTGCTCTGGCAGTGTCCCAGTCCAGATGTAGTGTTTGGAACAAATGTGATGGCAATCCCATAGGACTGTCTTTTAATATAATTACACCTTTTTCCGATATAAGCACGCATCCCCCATTACACCGGTCTCCAGATATGTTGGGTACACATCCCCACATTACACCCATCTCCAGTTATGATGGGCACACATGACATCCCCCTGAACAGTACTGCGCCTAGATCGGCTAGGTCTGTACTCAGACTTCTGTGTAAATCATATTGATGTCTACAGAAATTGACTTGTGCACAAATTTCTAGTTATGATTCGGCCCATGAGTAAACAGTGGCGCCGATTTCACGTCCTGTGTCTGTCTGATTCACTGCAGCTACAATGAAGAGAGGAATCTCCTTCGCATCCGAGAGTGGGAGCGGCGGAACCAGGAATCCCTCCAGGAGAAGAAGTTCTACCAGGAGAAAGTTCCCCTCTTTGGGGAACCCTACAAGGTGAGTTTGGTTCCTGTTTACCTCTAGGCCTATGTCCTCCTGCAGTTCTAATAACCATGTAGTACTGCGTACTATTTGCTTTGCTGTTTGCTCTTAAGAGAGGTGTTGTGAACCCAAATCCATCCTTTTTATTAGAAACTCTTCAGAGCTTCTTGTTGACGTATTTATGAGTTGCTCAGGAAGTGGTCATGTGTGCATACCCTTCTGTAACCCCAATGTGGTCGATGTCTAGTTACTACTGAAGTATAGGCTAGCTCCAGGCTCATGGTAGTTCTCGCCTTACTCCTCTAATGTAACCTCCTAGTAGGGTTGTGTGATATTTGGTGAGACCTCTTCTATGCTATAATACTCCAAATATCGCTATATCCCATATAACTGGTTTGTGCAGTTAATTAATGAATAATTCCAGACTGCAATTGTCTAATAACCATGTCTGTGATCTGTTTCATGTATGTCTGGTAGCTATAACAAAGTTCAGGAAAACATCAGGAGTTACTGCAATGCAATTCTTCCTTATGATATTCTATGTAGAAAAGCACTTGCATTCTAATGAGTCCTGTGCGGCTTGTGAGTTCCGTAGAGCAAAACTGTCAACACGTGCATGTTCATGAGCCTCTAAGCTTTCCACGATGGGTCATAATAGAACTATACTGCACAGGCCTGCTGCTATGGGCGGCTCCAGGATAAATAGATCCATCAAATAACATGTCCAGGAAGTTTGTAGCTGAAACGGGCGACTCAGTTGTTCAGAACCATTGAAACCACGGTGCGACTTATTGGTTCTGATGGAGTTGTCTTAGAGCATGGTCATGGTATACACTCGGTGGCCAGTTTATGGTTCGCTCCTACAGACATTGTGTCAAGTTGCCGTGGCTTGTTATATAAAGCAGGCAGACTGTCATCGAGGCATTCAATTACTGTTCCATTGAACACTAGAATGTGCAAAACAAGTAACCTAAACAACTTTGAGCGTGGTATGATCGTCGGTGCCAGGTGTAGCAGTATCTCAGAAATGACCTGCCTTCTGCGCTTTTCACGCACAACAGTTTAAAGGGTTTTACCCGAGAATGGTGCGACAAACAAAAGAACATCCAGTCAGCGGCAGTCCTATGGGCGAAAAAAAACAGCTTGTTGATGAGAGGTCGAAGGAGAACGGCAAGAATCATGCAAGCTAACAGGCGGGCCACAAATGGGCAAATAACAGTGGTGTAGTACGGCATCTCGGAACGCACAACTCGTCGGTTCTTGTCACAGCTGGGCTAATGCAGCAGACGCCCACACCGGGTTCCACTCCTATCAGTTGAAAATAGGTTTGGGCGGTATCCAGAGTGTCATAACGTTTCTATACATCCAGTATTGCCGGATGTGTACAGAAAGGGCGTTGGATATCATTTATTTGACACATCTTAGATTTCTTATACTTATTAGCAGTGGCATAGCACGCTCCCCTGCGAGGCAAGTGTACGATTTAGGAGAAGGGTGGCGAATTAGGACATATCCTTCTGCCTCAACCCAACATTGCCCTTTTCTGAGGATTTTGTTTGGCGTGACTAGTGAGCCCATACATGGAATCCAACCCCAGGGGGTAAGCTAGCTACTGTCACAGAGAGAACTTTGTCTAGTCTACCACTCTGTAAGGTCACATTGGTTGGTTGCCATAAATAGTCAGCCAATATTTGATATTTTGGGCGATACATACACAGAGACTCAAAGGGCAACAGTACATTTAGATACATAAATGTTTATATCAGAAAAACATCACCTAAACTGACATGCTTGTTTTATTTGTGAACTACAATATCACCCTCACTGCATGTTATTCTCGGTTTAGTTAAAAGGTAGGCCTGGACTAGCAATACAAAGTACGCGTTAGCAGTTTAGGGTCGACTTCTACAACAAGAAAGAGTGTGTAACAAGATGCTATTGTTATTCTCGTCTTACTCTGTATCATTCATTTTCAAGGCTAACAACAACCATTGTTATAATCAATTGTCCCAACACTGTCTGCAGAACCTAAACTTTTATTTTCTGTTTCAGACAAACAAAGGAGATGAGCTTTCCAGCCGTATACAGAGGATGCTGGGTAGTTATGAAGATGTGAAAAACCCCAACCCTCATCTGTGTTTGGACAGTAGCTTCTCTAATGACCCTCCGTCTCACGTCACCACAACATATAGGCGGCCATCTCACAGCCGAGACAGAGTGAAGCCTCCATTCCAGAACACTCCTCTGTACGGGGCAGGCCAGAGTGGTAGTGGTGGTCCCCCCATTAGCTGCCAAACTTCTCAGCCTCTGAAGAGGCTCCCTGGTCCCTCCGCCTCCCACACCCAGTCCTCACTGGGTCTCAGTCAAGGCCAGGCCAGCCCCGATCCCCTCCAGAGGAAAGCTGAACCCTGTCCTTGGCCAGACCTGAGGGAGTGTGCCAGTCTTACGCCTGTCCTCTCCGCCCTGTCCCCCCCAGCTGAGCCCCTATCCCCCCTACATTCCAGCGACTCTGAGCCCCAGGACACCCCCGACAGGCACCAAGGATCCACCCTGCACCCCGAGAGGCACCCGGCCTCCCTCCTGCACCCCGACTCCCCTGTCCCAATGGATGGGTCACCTCTGGATGACCCCCAGAGAGACATCCCGCTTCTTGCCATCGAGGGAGCAACAACCCTGCCCTCTCAGACATTCTCTCTACTACTGGCCTCTAAACCAAACCTGGTCATGCCCCAGAAGCCCACAGCCTACGTCCGGCCCATGGACGGCCAGGACCAGGTGACCAGCGAGTCTCCGGACCTCAAGCCCTCTCCTGAAGGCTTCCATGGACAGTCTTATCATGAACCCTTACCAGCCTTGAAAAGCACCAAGCCCAGCCTTTCCAAACTGAAGATACCATCACAGTCTATAGAGGTAAGCAGCACACTGTTTTGTTTTTAACCGTGGTTGTGTGTGGTTCCTTATTTTGAATAGCCTATACCCCTCAAACTCAATTCTGGACTTCGAAGCCAGTTACACTGCATTTTTCTTTTATTGTTCCCCTCTGATCAGAGACTGCTTTAGACCTGGGACTCCAGGTGTGCGCAATTAGTTATCAGGTAGAACAGAAAACCAGCAGGCTCTGGACCTAGTAGGGTAAGAGTTGAGTACCCCTGGCCTAAACTGTGAGAAATATCAGTTAATACCAGACACACTGAACACACAAGCAAGGGAGATTACATTTGAACACTGAGAACTGGACTTTAGATTCAAAGAAGTTGGCACACTTTCTTTACAGTGGCCAAAAAAGTTAACATTACATAACATCAATGTAACAAACCTTGAACATACCCTCGAATTTAACATGAACAAGGTCTAAATCAGTCCTATTTCTTAGTTGTTTGTTAATATAGAACTTTTGGCTGCCTTGTTTTGATCTGGAAAGTAGCACTGTGACGTTAGCGACTTAAATATTTGACAAACTCCATCTTAAAACTATAGACTGATTTTGGACAAAGTTGGCAGCCGTCTGTGGTTTTAAAATCTCTTGCCTACTATCCTAAATCTGTCTTGCCTACTACTTACCCCTGTCCTCTTATCTGATTATCAGCTGTTGTCAAACGTGCGTCTGTAAAGATGCTCATCTTCCTCAATAGTGTTCAGCAAATTTTACTAAATGAAAAGCCTAAATGACATCCTGGCATTTTTTAAGTGTACTTTAAAAGAATTCACATACCTAATCAGCCTATTATTTTGAACGCAAGTATGGGTATTCACACATGGCCGCGTTCAGGCAAAGATTGCATGTAGGTTATTAACACAAACCCAGTGGAAGTCAAGCAGAACAACCCAATCCATTTGCATGCTCTAGTATAGTCCTATTCTCTCTGGGTGAATATTTCCATAATTGGCTTTGATGGGACTTGGAGAGGAGACCTCATCCTGCCTGTGTACCTGTGGGAGGACGCCAACAGGAATATCATCTGTCCTGTAACGTCAGTTAATGCACACCTGTCTCCTGTAATTATGGTTGTTAGAATAATTTCCAATGATAATTACTGTTGACTGAGACAGACAGGTGACAATTTCTCTATGGGTGAATGTTTACATAATTAACCTTGTTAGTGATTCTCTTATGCTATCAGTGACTTGAGTCAGCTTTGCTAATAGGGTACTGGGTTTTTGTAGGCCTAACCAAAGTAATCCAATGCATTTATTTTGGGATTCATTTATTTGACAGGATTGTTACACTTTCAAATTCCCCCACTCAAGCACCTCAAGTCCCTCATCATACTTGCAGATCAGAATATATTATTTCCCTTAAAGAGGGCGAGAGTTGACGTGCAACCAACATTTTATCATAATTGAAAAGATGAAACACTTGCGTTCTATTAAAAACATTATTTTATTTAAACGACTATTAAAAGCTTGATGTTTTGGGCCTTCATCGGAACCCTCAGTTTGGTTTCACACTAAGAAGAGCTTAAACTTTCCCCACTACCGCATCCAGAGAGCAGAGAACAGAAAGCTTCTGAGAGCAGAGCACTTCATAGTTGTATTAACCCTGTCTCTGCAAGGCTGTCCACAAAAAAAAAAACTCTATGAGGATTGTAGCCTATCCCCTGCCCTCACCCTCCCTCCCCACAGCCCAGGCTGCACCTGCAGCGGCTCTGCTCATTGTTGGAGTTCCTGCTGTCCCTTGCACATGTGGACACAAACCCAGCAGTGCTGAATAGGCAGGCTGGTGTTTTCACCCACCGTGGGGGCTAATCCAGCACAGGATAGCTGTACAGTGACTCATAACCTCCTCACTCAATAAACTGAAGGGTCCACACAGAAATGCCACAAATAGAGCTGACATGTCTGAGGACTCGCCTTGTCAATGTCAGAGATGCACATCTGAACTTCTAGATGATATATTTATATCTGGACGTTCCACAACATTCTGTCCTGCTGAACACATGCAACCCTGATGTTCCTTTTATTTGAATCCATAGTGAATGTCCTGGAGAGTGGGTATCGGGTAATGTAGAGGTGTTTGGTGTTCACTCTGGGGTTTCATTGGCGTTTCTATCTTTATCAAGCTTGAAGCTGCCTGCCCTCTCCCTCCTTGGCTACATGAAGCATTCTGTTCTACTCTGCTGTCCATGCCTTGCCTTGGCCATACAGAACTGTAATGTTTAAATCCCTCTGTGATAAGAATGGAATGTAGCACAATAATCTCTCACATTTGTTTGCGTGGGCCGCTCAGATATAGACCTACTAAAATAAATAAATGCCTGCTAGTGAACTGTCACAATCTTCAATATGCTCAGGAAATGTTTTCTGTTTAAATAAAGTACTTATAACTAAAGTAAACCCAGGACTAAACATAGTTATGTTTTGGATCTGTAGCAGACATGGTGGCCATACCTTCAACTAATGGCTGCTCTTTGACTAGTGGGGAAAGTCAGGAAAGTCTTTTGGGGTCAGTGACGAGCCTAAAGTAAGGATGCACTGAGAAATGTGTGTGTTTGTGTGCAGTGCTCAAAGTAGCTAGACTACCTGGCTGCTACGCATAAGGAATGCGGTATTGTGGTGTTATGTTGATGTTTGTTGTTATCTAGTCTAGAGGGGTATCCTACGACGCAAGCTAGATATTGCATGTCCGCCTGCCGCTATCTCCAGCAGGCTTGTAACATTTTCATTTGTGCCAAAATCAGTTAGCCCAGAGTTAGCCTGCCCAGGAGCAGGTTAGTTCTGAAGGATCCGTTGCCATATAAATTGACCTGACTAAAAAATGAGCCACATTCGTATGACCAAAGTTACCTTGTTAACTCCTAAAACCTGATTCGTAGGATACCCCTCTGGTTCCTGTTTGGAAACGGTCAATGCCATTGTAGGCTACCCAAACTATCCAGCATTGGTTACTGTGTGTGGTGGAAGATTGTACAGTAGTATGGGGGTTGGAAAGAAGGGTGTGTCGTGTTAGCAGTCAAGATGAATCATAGTTAGGCTACTGCTGAGAGAGAGTTACAGTGCTCTAGAGGCATGCTCTGTCACAACATGCTCATAACAAGCTCTGATCCTCCCCTTTCTGGTGTTTTTATAGATTTGAACTGCTCTGTCTGTGCTGTGGTGGAGCTTTATTTTATGCATTGTTAAAGCTACTATCCAGACCCTTCAGATCTGCAAACATTGAAGGGTGAGCCCAAGGGATATGGGGAAAGGAGTGAATTGGCTGATACTCTACCAAAGGCTGCTACATACACACTCGTTGGGCCACCACACTCTTTCTCTTCACCCAGCCTCAGGTAGTGTTGTCCTGTCTCAGAGCAGCAGCAGCCAGTGAGCCCACACAGTTCTCCTTTGAGCCTTCTGTGTGACACCCTGTTTATCAGGGTCTAAATTAGACTAATGACCTAGTTGATTAAGTAATATGTGGCTCTCCTGTCCTGGCTGTGTTTGCTGCATTGTAGTGTTGTATAATTGTATTGTTCCTAGCCGAGAGAAACAGAGAGAAAAGCCATACCCTCCTCCCGCCCCATGCCACCCCACACGTCCACTCTTAGTGCTGTGTGTGCATGCGTACACATGCGTATGTATGGCAGCCAGGCAGGCAGCTATAGTGACCTGCTGCCTCAGAGCCCAGCAGCAACACTCCACTCAGCCCTCCCTACAGCAGCACAATACATTCGCTTTGTCATCAACACCACCTTACATAACTACTGCTGTGAACTGAGGACCACTTTAAAGTCCTTATCTGAAACACAGAACCCTGAGGAAAAAAGCAGCCAAGTCTTGGATGTATATCACACTATTTTGCATGCTGAGGCTGTTGGAAAGAAGTAGCGTATCCAGGCAGTTTATAAACAGCTATATTTTGATGGAGTACTTAGGCATTAACCACTACTTAGGCTATTATGGTGCAGTAGTCTGAGGTGAGAGAGAAGGGGAAAGGAGAAGTCTTAGTCTTGTCTGTGGTTTGTCAGTTCTGCTGTTCTAGGTTGACTAGGGTTGTGTCCCAAATTTCTCCCCGCCCCCTACATGGAGCACTACTTTTGACCAGCGGGCCATAAGGCCCTGGCCAAACGTAGTGCACTATATAGGGAATATGGTGCAATTTGGGACACTGAGAGCTGTAATTGGGCGGGAGATAGCCTAATGGTTAGAGCGTTGGACGAGTAACCGAAAGGTTGGAAGATCGAATCCCCGAGCTGACAAGGTAAAAGAAAAATCTGTCGTTCTGCCCCTGAACAAGGCAGTTAACCCACTGTTCCTAGGCCGTCATTGAAAATAATAATTTGTTCTTAACTGACTTGCCTAGTTAAATAAAGGTAAAATAAAAAAATGTCTGGTCGACAAATTGTATTTTATTAGGATGTCCATTTAGCTGTTGCAAAAGCAGCAGCTACTCTTCCTGCGGTCCAATCTAAACATGAAACATGACAATATACAGAACATTAATAGACAAGGACAGAACTACATACATTTGTATTTTTTTAAAGGCACACGTAGCCTACATATCAATACATACACACAAACTATCTAGGTCAAATAGGGGGGAGGCGTTGTGCTGTGAGATGTTGCTTCATCTGTAGTTTTTTTTTAAAACCAGGTTTGCTGTTTATTTGTGCAATGTGAGATGGAACGGAGTTCAATGCAATAATGGCTCTATATAATACTGTACATGGAGGAAGTTTAATTAAAAGTACTGCCGCAATTGACTCACTGTTATGTGTAAAGGGGTGGGGGGCACAACCAATGCATGGGGGGTCTATATACACTGAAAAAATGATATAAAGTGCTGGTCCCATACTTCATGAGCTGAAATAAAAGATCCCAGAAATGTTGCATATGCACAAAAATGTTATTTTGTGTGCAAATTGGTTTACATCCGTTAGTGAGAATTTTTGCCTTTGTCAAGATAATCCATCCACCTGACAGGTGTGGCATATCAAGAAGCTGATTAAACAGCATTATCATTACACAGGTGCACCTTGTGCTGGTGACAATAAAAGGCCACTAAAATGTGCAGTTGTCACACAACACAATGCCGCAAGTGTCGAGGGAGTGTGCAATTAGCATGCTGACTGCAGGAATGTCCACCAGAGCTGTTGCCAAAGAATTGTTTTCTCTACCATAATCCGCCTCCAATGTCATTTTAGAGAATTTGTCAATACGTCTAACCGGCCTCACAACCGCAATGGCGTTGTGTCGGCGAGCGGTGGCGGTGGGGTTATAGTATGGGCATCGAACACAATTGCATTTTATCGATGGCAATTTGAATGCATAGATACCGTGACGAGAATGGCCCATTGTCGTGCCATTCATCTGCCGCCATCACCTCATGTTTCAGCATTATAATGCACGGCCCCATGTTGCAAGGATCTGTACACAATTCCTGGAAGCTGAAAATGTCCCAGTTCTTCCATGCTCACCCATTGAGCATGTTTTAGAGGCTCTAGATCGACGTCTATGACAGCATGTTCCGTTTCCCGCCATTGAATAGGAGTGGGACAACATTCCACAGGCCACAATCAACAGCCTGATCAACTCTGTGTAAAGAAGATGTGCCATGTTGTATGAGGCAAATGGTGGTCACACTAGATACTGACTGGCTTCCTGATCCACGCCCCTATGCAATGCACCAACAGATGCATATCTGTGTTCTCAGTCATGTGAAATACATAGATTAGGGCCTATTGAATTTATTTCAAATGTCTGATTTCCTTATATGAACTGAATAACAAGATTAATAACATCTTTGAAATTGTTGCATATTGCGTTTATATATTGTTTTCAGTGTAAAAGTCTCATTAAAGTTTGGCTATATTTTCTGGCACCTCCCCTCATGTCCACATCTGTTTGGATATGAGGCTGTAGCCACTATGCATGTCACCTACACGTTGACATGTAGGCGTTTTATATGTTTGTACTGTATGCTACATGTAAATATTTGAATATTATACCAATGTTGGTCTCTGATCCAGTTCTGATTAGCGTAATTGTTTGATATTGTGATTTATAATAAATATATATTTTTTATGCCATTTGGACAACTTAAATCTATATTCTTCTTGTCAGACGTATTTAAATGTTTTAATTTTTTTTACTTGTCCCAGACGAGGACACATGTTAATGTTGAGCCCTGCCAAATCTTTTTTTAAAGTTTAGGACTTGTCTAGACTTGACAGTTCATGCAGCTTTTTATTCTGATAATGGAGTTCTGATATTGGAATTCTGAACACGTCATGCGTCTACATGTGTCCACATTGTGTCCGTTCCCGCACTATATTCATATGCCAGTATGGATTCAACAAACGGTGGAAGTGGAAAAATATGATAAAACAACAGCTGATGGCTAACTACTGTAGCTAAGTAGCCAGTTAACCTCTGTAGCGATCTAGCAAGCAACGCTAAAGGAATTGCAAACAAGTTAGCACTACTCTTGCCAAACGAAAAATATTTCTAAATATTAGCTAGCCGGCTATCATTTACGAGGCCAGCAAACACATTCCCCACACTCTAGGAACGTATTTCCTCCAACGGTATAATGAGAAGGTCTAGACTTGACAGTTCATGCAGCTTTTTTATTCTGATAATAAAAACATGTTTTCTGGAGACTTGTGGGAGGAGTGCTGATGACGTCGCCCACTGTATGCGCTTTTAGTAGCCTGATTTGCTTCCAGACTGAAGAGAAATCCGCACACAATGCTTCCCTGACCACCTCCAGACAGGTCTGAACACAATCAGACCACAAAGTGACCCTTCTTTTCAATGCGAGCTTCGTATTCTGATAGCAGAAATCGCATGTACAGTGGTTCGTCCTTTAAAAGTTGCAGCGTACTGCAGCACAGCTTGCGTGGTGCCGCAGAATTCTAAGGCACGTTTTTTTAAGTGTTAGCCACTGTTACCATTAATGCTAGTTAGTGCTAGTTTGACAACCAGAGGGCATCTTTGAGAAGCATTTGATAGCCCTCAATTGCTGTACTAGAGAATTTAAAACCTTTTTTTAGAAGAACATAGTATATGGGACAGATTTTTTTTAGAAATTTTGCTTAATTAATTTGATTAAAATTATGGTGTTTCTATTCCAAGAAAAACGAAAAACCATCAGAGTTTCCATTAGGATGGAACAGAAAATATGGCGCTGTACAACATGATGGTTGAGAGTAGGCTACAGTACTAAGAGCATAACATTTCCACACCCTAATTGTATAATTGTGGTCTAACCAATACCCAAACAGAGATTCAGTAAAAATAAAAATCTCATTGATTTATCAAGACCAGTCCCCATCCATGCTTGTCTCAGAGCAGTGCGAAACTGTGCTAAAATAGTTGACCACAGTGGGTAGGCTATTGCTTCAAATCATATTGCTTCTAACTTCAATGTGCTCTTCAAATAAATAAGACTGGCACTTTTAACAGCACATTATTCAACACTAGTGAGACTCATGTCGCCTACAGTATGTCAGAAAATATTTTTTTCAATGATGTGATGACCAATAATTACATATGGGTTTCCGGTGGCGGTCGGCACGGGTATCGAACCTGCATCTGTAGCAGCGCGTTTTGCAGGTTCTTAGACCGCTGCGCCACTCGGGAGGCCCCATCCACAAAAATACAAAATACAGAGAGGTGTTGGTAAAGGTATATTGTCCTGCTAACAGCCCATAATGGGCTATTATAATACTGTACATGGTGTCCAGGTCAGGATAGCTAAAACATTTCTTTATTAAAGACTATCAGAAAGAATGTTTGTACTTATTTATTTTAATCCAAAGTTGTGAGTCACTCAGTTTTATTTAGGTGCCGGGGCTATATGACTGCCATCAACTTGATAATATATGACAATATTATTTTGTTTTCAAAAAAACAAAAGTCAGCGATTTGTAATCTAAATAAAGGCCAAAATAATAGTATTTTCCAGTTGGCAACAATTTGCTTACCTTCATTAGTCTACTTTGTTACATTATTTCTATCATTCAGTGATATTTATTCCCATAGTAATTTGTAATGGATCCATAAGGAAATAAACATCTGCATTTTGAATGAGTATTTGTATCATTTTGTTACCGAAAGCATAAAGATGCTGATGAAGAAATACAATACTGTACAGTATATAATAGTATTTTTCAGTTAGCAACAATTTGTTTACCTTCATTAGCCTACTTGGTTCCAATATTTCTGTAATTCAGTGATATTATTCCCATAGTAATTCGTTATGGATCTATAACTAAATCAACATCTGCATTTTGAAAGAGTATTTTTATAATTCTATTAAGGAAAGCATAAAGATGCTGATGAAGAAATACTGTACTCTACAACTTTATCTGACATTTTGCGGTTGCATGAGGTCACCCATACGCACTTTAAACATTTGGATAGTACAGTGAGGGAAATAAGTATTTGATCCCCTGCTGATTTTGTACGTTTGCCCACTGACAAATAAATGATCAGTCTATAATTTTAATGGTAGGTTTATTTGAACAGTGAGAGACAACAAAAAAATCCAGAAAAACACGTGAAAAATGTTATAAATTGATTTGCATTTTAATGAGAGAAATAAGTATTTGACCCCCTCTCAATCAGAAAGATTTCTGGCTCCCAGGTGTCTTTTATACAGGTAAGGGAATACCCCCATGAAATGGACAAAAATGAATGGCAACATATTGCCATTGGACGAAACATACACACGATTGAAAAGAGTGCCCAAATGGACGGCAGATCAACCAAAGCTTATGGCAAATGCCAAATGTAATAACTCAAAATTACTATAGGTGGCGAGCGCGCTCCAACGGGGCAATTCATATTGCATACAGTGGGGCAAAAAAGTATTTAGTCAGCCACCAATTGTGCAAGTTCTCTCACTTAAAAAGATGAGAGAGGCCTGTAATTTTCATCATAGGTACACTTCAACTATGACAGACAAAATGAGGGAAAAAAATCCAGAAAATCACATTGTAGGATTTTTAATGAATTTATTTGCAAATTATGGTGGAAAATAAGTATTTGGTCACATACAAACAAGCAAGATTTCTGGCTCTCACAGACCTGTAACTTCTTCTTTAAGAGGCTCCTCTGTCCTCCACTCGTTACCTGTATTAATGGCACCTGTTTGAACTTGTTATCAGTATAAAAGACACCTGTCCACAACCTCAAACAGTCACACTCCAAACTCCACTATGGCCAAGACCAAAGAGCTGTCAAAGGACACCAGAAACAAAATTGTAGACCTGCACCAGGTTGGGAAGACTGAATCTGCAATAGGTAAGCAGCTTGGTTTGAAGAAATCAACTGTGGGAGCAATTATTAGGAAATGGAAGACATACAAGACCACTGATAATCTTCCTCGATCTGGGGCTCCACGCAAGATCTCACCCCGTGGGGTCAAAATGATCACAAGAACGGTGAGCAAAAATCCCAGAACCACACGGGGGGACCTAGTGAATGACCTGCAGAGAGCTGGGACCAAAGTAACAAAGCCTACCATCAGTAACACACTACGCCGCCAGGGACTCAAATCCTGCAGTGCCAGACGTGTCCCCCTGCTTAAGCCAGTACATGTTCAGGCCCGTCTGAAGTTTGCTAGAGAGCATTTGGATGATCCAGATGAGGATTGGGAGAATGTCATATGGTCAGATGAAACCAAAATAGAACTTTTTGGTAAAAACTCAACTCGTCGTGTTTGGAGGACAAAGAATGCTGAGTTGCATCCAAAGAACACCATACCTACTGTGAAGCATGGGGGTGGAAACATCATGCTTTGGGGCTGTTTTTCTGCAAAGGGACCAGGACGACTGATCCGTGTAAAGGAAAGAATGAATGGGGCCATGTATCGTGAGATTTTGAGTGAAAACCTCCTTCCATCAGCAAGGGCATTGAAGATGAAACGTGGCTGGGTCTTTCAGCATGACAATGATCCCAAACACACCGCCCGGGCAACGAAGGAGTGGCTTCGTAAGAAGCATTTCAAGGTCCTGGAGTGGCCTAGCCAGTCTCCAGATCTCAACCCCATAGAAAATCTTTGGAGGGAGTTGAAAGTCCGTGTTGCCCAGCGACAGCCCCAAAACATCACTGCTCTAGAGGAGATCTGCATGGAGGAATGGGCCAAAATACCAGCAACAGTGTGTGAAAACCTTGTGAAGACTTACAGAAAACGTTTGACCTCTGTCATTGCCAACAAAGGGTATATAACAAAGTATTGAGATAAACTTTTGTTATTGACCAAATACTTATTTTCCACCATAATTTGCAAATAAATAAAT